>JAOTRH010296729.1:0-74050 GCA_034768845.1 Heliamphora exappendiculata | reverse complement strand
TCTTAGGAACAAAGCTCGATTGGTAGCCCAAGGTTACAATCAAGAAGAATGCATCGATTTTGATGAGACTTTTGCTCATGTGGCAAGACTTGAAGCCATTAAGATGTTGCTTGCTTTTGCATACTTTAAAAAGTTCAAACTCTATTAAATGGATGTCAAATGTGCATTTTTAAATGATTTTATCTCGGAGAAAATTTTTGTAAAACAACCTCCAGACTTTGAAAATCTAAATTTTATAAACCGTGTTTACAAACTTACCAAAGCTCTCTACGGTTTAAAGCAGGCACCTAGAGCATGGTATGAAAGGCTTAGCAAATTCTTGATTGAAAATGAATTTTTAAGAGAAAAAATAGATACCTCTCTTTTCATCAAGTCTCAAGGAAATGATATACTTGTTGTACAAATTTATGTAGATGATATAATCTTTGGTGTAACTAACAAATTTCTTTGCAAAGACTTTTCTAAGTGTATATAGGGAGAATTTGAAATGAGCATGATGGGTGAGCTCAACTATTTTCTCGAACTCTAAATTAAACAAACTCAAGAAGAAATCTACATCAATCAAGCTAAATACACAAGGGACATATTGAAGAGGTTCGACATGCTAAAGGCAAAACCCATGAGAACTCTAATGTGTCCTACAACGAAGCTTGACAAGGATGAAGATGGCATAATAGTGGATGAAAAGCGTTATAGAGGTATAATCGGATCTCTCTTATATTTAACTGCTAGTCGCCCGGATATTATGTTTAGTGTATGCATGTGGGCTAGATTTCAATCAAATCTTAAAGAATCACATGTGACCGCTATTAAGCGCATCCTTAGATACCTCTTAGATATACAAAACCTAGGATTATTTTATCCTAGAGGAATAACTTTTGAGTTATTTGGCTATTTGGATGCTGATTTAACCGGATGCAAAGTAGAAAAGAAAAGCACAAATGGTACTTGTCAATTCCTAGGACACTCACTAATCTCTTGGTTCAGCAAGAAGCAGAACTCAGTGGCCTTATCTACAACCGAGGCTGAGTACATTGTTGCTGGAAGCTGTTGTGCACAAGTTCTTTGGATGAAACAACAATTAGAGCACTATAGTTTTCATTTAGATCATATTCCTATAAAATGTGACAATACTAGTGCAATTAATATATCCAAGAACCCTATTCAACACTCAAGAACCAAGCACATAGAGATTAGACATCATTTTATAAGAGATCATGCGCAAAAGAGAAATATCGAACTTGAATTTATAGGCACAGATTACCAGTTAGCAGACATTTCATAAAACTTTTAAATGAAGAAAGAATATGCTATATAAGAAGAGAACTTAGTATGTTATGTGCTCCATATTCATAATCTATATGCCATACTAACCATGCCTTTTCATTGCATTTCAAAGCCTTTGATGTTCTTTCTTGATATGTGAAAAAGTGTCGACACAAATGTGTGTAGTGTTGATACAAAACTGTATAGAAGTGGCACTACGAGAAAAGTGTCGATCCCTTTCTATTCAGTGTTGACACCATTTTGGGTTTCTTGACTCTCGATAAATTTGTGTCGACACAAAGCTTAATCGTGTCGACCGAAATAGCCGAATGTGTCAACACTTTCTGAAAATGTGTCGACACCACTTCCTATTTCGATACCCATACTCGATACAAAAGTGTCGACACCAAATGTAACTTTTGTCGACACAAATCGTTATACCTATATATAGAGGCGTTGGTTCCGAACAGTCACATCGTTCCCTCTCTCTCTCTCTATAAAATCGTTCACCTCCCGCGCAAATTTTTTTCAAAACCCTGTGTCGACTCCTCCTATTCTTCTTTCTTTTAACTTCAAAATCTCAACCCATATCCTTGAAAATGCCTCTGAAAGTAATGGTTAAAGGATCCAAACGACAAATCGGCTAGGGTTCCTCAAAGCCTAGATCCACAAAGAAGAAGAAGACGACAACGGCGACAGCAACGACGGTGAACACCGCACCAGTAAATGTAGCCATGGCCGAGGTAATCTCTTTCATAACCCCAAAATTTGACAATTTTATTTCGCTTCTTTCACCAATCAAAGGGTCGTTCCCGGCCGAAGCATAGACTTTTCATTCTTTGATTCTATTGAATTGAGATTTAAAGATCTCTTTTCAATCCTTGGGTGGGAAAGGCTACTTCAAATCCGTGGACCTCACTATCCCACTTTGATCAAATCTTTCTATGCACACTTTCACATTTTCTCGATTCCGACCACCACCATCCCCACATGGGTGAATGGTGTGAACATTGTTATGACTCCCTCCTCCCTTAATGAGATTCTTGGCAATCCCAAAGGGAAAATTTGTGTTCATTACAACAAAAAACCTATTGATGTTGAAGGTTTTTATTTCTCTGATTCTGTCAAGAACATTTTTGAGAATGACGACATTGATCCTTCCAAGCCCTTAGAGGCAACTTCTTGAAACCGAAAATGTGCATTCTACATCACATGGTAAACCTTATTTTTCTATCCTAAATGGAAAGATTTTGTGATGTTACATATATGCACATTTTCGTCATGTGGTGCATCCTGAACAAAAAAATCTAGATTTAGGCTTTTTGTTCATCTCCCACATGTTGCATTTTCACAATAAATTAAATTCCTTCCTACCACATGCCATATACCTTACTCGTGTTTTTTGCCATTTTGGCATAAACCTCTATGAGGAAAAGGTGGTACCATTTTTCAAACACGATCTCTATGGTAGTTCCACTTTAAAACACATGCAAATTGCTAATGTTGATGGAGTTTGGACTACTTCACGACGCGGTACCCCCTCCTCCACCAGGACTCCTCCTCTTGCACCACGAGATATTTCCTCTATTCCCCTTGATCTTGACTCTCCCCCTGTTTCCACTATTTTCCCTGGATCCTCCAGCACCCTTGGTCCCTCACATGCTCCTCTTCCTCCCTCTGGTCCATCTACATTCTCATCTGCTCCTATTTTTGTTGATTTAACAGAAGTAGTATCTTTGATCAAATCTCTCTCATCTTCCTTGTCATCATTTCAAGCAAAGGTTGATCAAGATTTCTTTGATCTCAATCACTCTGTTTCTGCCCTTTCTGAAAAAGTAAAATATGTTGAAAAATCCAATCGGTCTTTGCGTAAAGAAGTAGAAAGAGCCACGGACACCGGAAAGTCATTGTGTCGTACAATGGACGATAGTATCGTCTCAATTATTAATGCTATCCTACGGCAAGTCCAAAAGAAATATGACGAAGGTGTAGTCATGGCTGTTCAAACCAATTCTCAAAAAGTGGACGAACATCTTTAATGGATACGCCAAGCTTGGGCAAATCAATTCAAGCCCAAAGAAACAAAGGAAGAAAAAGTTGCTTGATTTAAGCACGAAGCGGATCTGGCTTTGGCAGCTCGCTATGAAGCCATGGTTGCAGCTGAAGCTAAAGATGAGCGAGCACGAGCATCAAAGGAACGGGTATCCGCCAGCAAGCAAAAAGCAAAGGAGAAGAAGGATTTCAAAAGATTCATGAATGACCAATAGCCCTCTTTTTGAAGATTACAAAAGGAGAAAAGAAAAGGGGAGTACAAAAGTGAATGGGAGTACAGAAATATAGAAGAGAAGAGAGAAAGAAGAAAACATTTTCTTTTTAAATTTTTTTAATGAAGGTGAAGATGTAACATGTTTAACATACATTTTTTTGTTTGCATGGGTTGGTTAATTATTTTGGATGGATGTTTGAAAACATTTACACACTTTTACAATGTATGGTTTGAATGGTTTGGATGTTTGCACTTTTTTATAAATGAATCCCCTATGCTTATATATGTGGTTGTTTATATCTTTGTTCATATGCCTATGAATGATTTTTGAATATTTTGGCTATAAATATTTAGATATGAGTTTTAGATAAATCACATTGCACATATTTTAATAAACCCAGAATATTTCTTGATTATTTGTTGCATATTATATCAACATTGTATGCCTTCATAATGTTTGAATGCCGTGCTCTTATGATTGTATATATTATTAAGGCACATTGATAAAGGGAGACTTCTTATTCAAAAATATTTTCAAATATTTTTTAGAAAATGATAATATGGTTGTAGTCATCAAAAAATGAAAGATTGTTAACCCAAAAACTTTTTAATTTGATTTTGATGATTTTTACAATTCATTTTCTAAGAGTAAATGGCTTTAAAAGAATAATATCTTTATATTTTTAAAATGAAAGTGTTAACACATTTTGAACAAATAATTTGACACCTTAGCAAAAAAAAAATGGCTTAATTCTCAAAAGGATTAAAACACTCACATATTCTTAAATAAAAATATTTTACGTTGAACTCAATTGAAAAATAAGTTAAACACTTTTAAGGCAAAGTATACTTGAATCATATCAAGTGTGTCAACCCCTTTGAACAAATGTTTTGACATCCTAACAGTTGTATGAAGTTGACCTTCAGGTATCAAACGTTAGTGTCGACACAAATAAGCCTTGTGTCAACACAAAAGAGTTGTAGCTCTAAAGGACTCAAAATGAGTTGACACAAATTACATTTGTGTCGACACAAAAGTGTTTCTCACTTTTGGTATCCAGAATTTTGGGTCGACATAAATAGAAATCGTGTCGACACAAAAGAACCAAGACCACCTGCAGCATTTGAGGTGTCGACACTAATTGAAGATGAGTCGACACAAAAGTCTGGAGCCTGCTTGAAGAATTTGTGGCATCGACACCAGAGACCTCAAGTGTCAATGCAAACATATCGAGGCTTCCTGCAGAATTTAATGTCGACACCAAAGAAGACACAAAGTGTCTCCTCCCGGATTCTGAAGTGCATTTGAGTCGACACCAGACCCAAAGGTGTTGACACCGTTGTGTTGATGAAACAGCGTGCAGAAATTGTGTCGACCCCTCAGAAAAATCGTGTCGACCCAACCACTTAAAGGCCCTGCTCCAGACATGTTGTGTCGACACCAAAAGGTTTAGTGTCGACACTGGCGACGCAGATTCAAATTCGCGGCAGACCTCAACTATTGAATTTTTGGCATTTATTGCTCTCACCTACCTCCAACGGTTATGAATGCACAAGAGCTTATATAAGGAGTAACTTCTCAGTATTTACTTCAACTGGAGACTAGCATTTACTATTTTATTGCTTGAATCAAATTCAGAATTCTCAATCCCTCATTTATTGCTGAATCTCTAGCTCTTGTTTCTCATCTCTCTTTATCTTCTTATTTATTGTAAATTACTTCGGTAAAGAGAGTGAGTGTTTCTCATTAATACCTTCTCATTTATTTATTCAAGGGTGAGTTACCCTTTATCCTTTGAGTGAGTGAGTAAATTTCACCAAAAAAAATTCAAGAGAGATTAAAAGAAAATAGGAAATTATTTTTGTAGGATCTTTTTGAAGCTGTAGTAGGCTTTTGAATGTGCCCGTAAACATTCGATTTACTGAAGAAAAGTCTTGAAGTTGTAAAGGCTTAGAATACGCCCGTGAAGCATTTTATATAGTGGAAATACTCAAAAAAGAACTTGAGGACTGGATGTAGGCTTGGAAGAAGCCGGACCACTATAAAATCCTTGGTGTCAGGTCCAATCTCTCTATCTCTAACCTTTTTAATATTCGCATTGTTTTAATATTTGATTATTTTGCTTTATTTGATTGCAATATTAAACGGTTTTAAAAAAAATTTTTAAATTGTTATTTATTTTTTAAAAATCCAATTCCCCACCCCTCTTGGGTTACTTGAACTAACAGCCTTTACCTATCGGCCACCCAGTGTTGTCAAATCAGGATACGTATCGCGTATCGTAATTCCACTTTTATGTATCGCGTATCATAAGATATGTTAATGTAATTATATATAAGTTGATAAAATAATTATTCTATTATAAAATTACAAAAATAAGTTCTCATAATACAAATCTATTACATATGCTCAAAGTAAAGTTCAAACTTCAAAATATTAAATTTAAAATTTTCAACCATATCCATATAAAATGTGCTAAAAAATAACCATCAAGTTGCCCTTTTTTAAATATACAACATTCTTCCTCTTCAAAAGACTCCACAACATCATCATCAACATTATTTCTTTGTTTCAAGTCTTGTAACAAATTCGAAAATATTTTAACAACTTCTTCTGGATATTTTGCACAAATCGCAATATTTTTACGAATATGAGCTAGGTGGTGTTTCATTCGAATCATACCACTCGAATAATCATTACCACAATAATTACATCTCAATCTTAATCTTGTGTTATCCACATCATTATCATCCACTTGTTCATTAACATGTACACAATGTTCCCAAGTAATGTCGATATCTTTTCTACTAGTTTTCTTTTTAGGAGGTATAATTCTAATATCCAAAATAGCTAAGAATAATAACTCCCAATTCCCAAAGGTAACACAATAGTCCAAGAAGGCAAGAATACCAAAATGCAAACAGCCAAACTGAGCACAATGACAAAAAACTAGAAATTCAAACCTTCGAACAACCAAATAGAAGAAACAGAGAAATCGAAGATAAACAGTCGGCTCAAGTGCAACAAAGATCGAAGGTGAACAGTTGGCTAACTCGAAGATGAATAGTCGGCGAAGTCAAAATCGAAGATGAACAGTCGACGCAAGTACAACCAAGATCGAAGATGAACAGTCAGCGAAGTCAAAATCGAAGATGAACAGAGGCGTCGAAGTTGAGCTTAGAACAAACCCTAGGCGTCGACTGTTCTCTTCTTTGTCTTCATCTCTTCGATGCGCAGAGAGCCAGAGACAAAGCAGAGTCGTCCCTTCGAAGTTCGAACAAAACAAACCCTAGGTGTCGTCTTCGATTCGCAGCTAGGAGAGGAAACAGAGGCGTCGAAGTGAGGAGATGTGAGAAATACGAACAGTAGGCGCCAATGATTCATTAAACAGTAAGTTTCCTAACTAATTAAAAATTGCATGATACAGTATACGAGCTTACGATTCGAAGACCTATCCTACGATTTTCGTACCAGAACGATACGCTATGTGATTCGTATAGGTTTTACTGTGATACGATACATATCGCGTATCGTACAATTTCTATAACACTCTCGGCCACCACCTCCACTTTCCCCTCCAACCTATCCCTTCAACCTATCATCGCCACCTACACCTATCACCTTTACCCACCAGCTCTTCCTAAAAGCTACCACCTCCCTCGCAACTCGACATCACCACCCACAACCTCCCTTACCAGTCACCACCTGCGCTCATCGATCACCTCCACCTATGGTTGCTGTCACCATCATTTTCACCACTTGCAATTATTACTCTTAGTTTTTTCGCTTACCTCCATACACTACCTTTACTCATTGGCCACTATTTTTATGAACTCTTCTACTTTTGATCTCTCCAATCTAACCATCATCACTTGCTTTCACTAGATTACCTTTGGCCACCATCACCTATTATCACATCCGGCTACCATAGTCATTGCCACCTTTAATAGTGCTCTTGGCCAACTCCCTTCATGTTGGTGATTTCCTCTAACTACCTCTTACTTGTTTTAGAATAAAATTTTACAAAATTATATATATTTGTCAAACAAATTTTTTGTTTTTGTTTTTTTTTTCAAATATAGAAAAATATGTTTTCTATTTATTATAAATGTTACCAAAAGAGTTAAATGTTCTTTTTTTTTTATTGGTATCCAAAAAAAAGGACAAAGAAAAAAACGTAGAAAGTAAGTTTTTTTTATGTTTTTTCTTTTTTTTTTCTTTCTATTTCTTTATTAGTTAAAAAATAAATGAGAAGTTACTTGTTCTTTCTCTTTTTTGTTACAAGAGTTAGGTTTTTAAACCTATTCTATTTTGGTAGTTTCGTGATTAAAATTAAAATTTGGTTCATTTTTTATTTTATTTTTTGTCAATATTTTATTCATGAAAATTGTTTTGGAGATTGGTATGCTTTTCATCTTAAGATTACACCAATGCATAAAAGCCCAATTAGTGGAATCACTGATCGATCGATCGATCGACCGGGCTGCACTTTTAATGCGATTAAGTATTGACCATTGGATCAAGAGATCAATTTAGATTGATCGATCTGCAAAAATATTGCAAATATCTTAATACCGCCTAATACACAAATGGGCTGGGATTGATCACCAATGGATCGGTCTATTTTGTGAAGGCTCATATGTTTGGTCTAGCTTTTTTTAAAATTTTTTGTTTAAAAGCCTTTAAAAAAGTTTACTGGATTGGCTTAAGTTAATTTTTTCTACATCTTTTTACATTTATTTTCTTATAAAAAAATTAAAAATCAAAAAAGCCTAAAAAAAAGCTAGTCGAAACACAAGCTTAATTATTGTAGGTTTAGAGAAACTACATTTTTTATAGCAGAAAAGAAACTCATGAAGTTTAGGGCTTTGAAGATGAGAATTCCTTGAGCTTTGTTTGTTTATCATACGATGATCAGATAGATTGAGGACTTCTAAGAAGATCATCAAGTATCAGATATACAACTTTTTCACTAGTCCCTGATGGATTTCGAGTGAATTCTCAAGATACGAAGTCCGAGGTTGATTTCGTCGGCAAACAAATTTGATTTGGTGCGAGTGGATTCGACAAGAGTAGATTATGCCGGTAAGTTGTGAATTTAATTTCGTATTATAAGAACTCTTATAACCGAAACTTATTCTTAATGCTTGTTTCTTTGACCAGTGGTGGTCAAGTCGTTTTTGTAGTTGATTGTGGTTATCGATTAGTGCAAATCAAACTAGAAAAATATATTTTTTAACAAGGAGGCCAAATGCTCGGGAGGGAGTGAGGTCAAATCTCCATTGATAAGTGATTGTGCAAGAGCTCTGTTGGGTTGTGTCTTGTATTCTACCGGATCCATGTTTATTATATTATTTTTGGTTTATATGTAATTGAGTTAGGGTGGAATTAGGAGTTCACTAAAAATTTTTATGTATAGGATTTATAGTAATATAGGCTTACTAGAAATCTTTAAGGTTTATACGAGTGTACCTATAAATATAACACTAGTAGAGCCATAGGATTATGGGTGTGAGTCAAAAAATTGAGAGGTTAGTTGATAGAGAGAAAGGAGACGGATTTTATATTCTTTCACACATAATATAGTGAAATATTTTCTCTCTCGCTCGTGGATGTAGGCTGGTGTGAGCCAAACCACATAAATCATCGGTGTTAATTATTTATTGCTTTTTTGTGCGTGATTTTTTCTTTTGTTCGCGTTCAGGAATTTGTGTTGAAATCCAAACAAGTAGTATCAGAGCTAATGGTGGATGATTCGAAGCCGTGTTGGGTAATCGGAGTAAGGTACAATTTTTTGATTTTGTATCATATAATTAAAATTGTTTATATTCGTACAAAAAAAAAAGAAGAACCAGTGTGGCGCTGTTGCAGAAAAATTTTTAACGGCGAAACAATCAGGAGCATGGAAGATTCCGCTATTGCGTTTTGTGACTTGTTAAACATATTGATTTGGTATTGTGCTGATTAAGGCATTAAAAGTGATTGTGTTTTGCGAAGAATTTTTTTCGATTGCCGTGCATTAAAAGGTGATTCACGCCATTGAAAATTCACTGGTTGTCGAAGACTAGGTTTGGGAATTGAAAATCAAGAGTTTTTACCCTATGTGGTGAGAATCTAAGAGTGTTGATTTAATAGGCACCAAATTAGGGAGAAAATCATTAGGTGACTTGCTTTTGATTTGATCAAAAGAGTTTTGTTTGGTGTGATTGCGTACTCACTGGAGTTGTTTGGGAATTGCCTTATTATGGTTAAATTGAATCTCAACAGAGCCTTGATTATTGGGTTTAGATTTGATTAAAGAAGTTTTGATCCAGTGTGGTGTGTGCGTAAAATCAACGGTTAGAAATTTTTTTATTATATCGGATCGTATATATAATAGAAAAATTCAAAACGGAGGTCTCTCTTAAGGTTTTTTGGCGCCTCGAATTCATCGCTACGGTTATATTTTTTGATTTCTGCACCGTTTGATTGGATTGGACAGATCGACTTAGATTGGGATTGATCGGGTGTGATCGGGTACAATCAGGAGCGATCTGGTACAATCAGAGTTGATTTGGACTGCGTGGGACAAGGATTACACATATCTGGTATTGCGACGAGTTAAGATTGTGAGAGATTATCATAAACAAATCTAATGGCGTTGAAGAGTTCGAGTTTCGTGGTTGAATCTTTTAACGACCACAACGACTTCACCTTGTGGCAGCAAAGGGTGAAGAATATTTTGATACGCGAAGGACTGATTAAGGCTCTTAGGAAGAAGTCAGAAAAATAAAAAACGATGAAGGATGTAGAGTGGGATGAGATGCAGAACTTGGCGAACAATACGATTCAGTTGTATCTCGGTAATAGAACTCTTCGAGAAGTCATAAACGAAACTGATTCGGCAGAACTTTGGGCTAAGTTGGAGAGCAAGTACAAATCTAAAACATTGACAACTTAATTGTCTTTAAAGAAATAGTTATATACACTTCAGATGATAGAGGAAGCGAGCTTTATGGAGCACTTGGACAAGTTCAATAGCATACTAACGGAATTGGATTCTATCGGCGCAAAGATCGAAGAAGAGGATAAAGCAATTCTCCTATTGGTTTTATGATACTCTTGGGTTTCATGATACGAGCATCTGAGGACTACACTGATGCTTGGGAAAGATACTCTTGGGTTAGATGAGGTTGTTGCTGCTCTCATATCTCATGAGATATTAAAGAAGAGGGAGAGTGACAGATCACAGGGAGAATGCATCATGGTTGCATCAAGTAGTGGGGGAGTCAGAGGCAGGACGATAGTGAAGCAGGAGGGGTCCAAGAAGAAAGGTCGTTCCAAGTCGAGAGATTACAAAGGGAAGTGCTACTATTGTGACAAGGAAGGTGATCTAAAGAGGAATTGTCTGAAGTACAAGGAGGACAAGGGAGAAGAACAATCATCAGAGACTGCAGTTATAGAGGGCTCCGTTTATGAAGAATCAAAAGTGCTCACAGTTACTTCAAGTACAGAAAAATCAAATTAGATATTAGATTCTGGATGTTCGTTCCACATGTGTGCAGTCAGAGAGTACTTTGATACGTATTAGGCATGCGATGAGCGTACTGTCAGGATGGCTAACAATGTAGTGAGCAGAGTTGTCGGTATAGGGATAGCGCAGTTTTACAGGCTTGATGGGACTGTTTTGATCTTGACTGGGGTCAGACAAGTGTCGAATCTAAGGAAGAACTTGATTTCTCTAGGGATGCTGGATTCGAGAGATTGTGGGTTCTCATCCGAAGGTGGAGTTCTTTAGATTTCAAAGAAAAATATGAATGTACTGCAAGGACAGATGATTGACAACCTATATAGTCTCATAGGGAATGTTATGACAAGTGGAGCTACTGCTAGACATCAGATGAGTAGTATAGATAGACGACATACACGAAGGGTGATCAGGTTAAACAACAGTTGCGAAAAAACACACGGAATAGGCGTAGGGATACACGGAAGAAACGAGGTAGTACAAGTGCATAGGTGAGCAAATCAGATGGTGTGCAAGATGCCGGCAAGATGCAAGAGCAACAGTTGTTGGATGTTCACAGGAAAGCTCTAGGCAACGAGACTAAAACGACAGACGTGACGGACAGGTGTACACCTCGACAAAAGAAAGTCTCATTTGCTCTTAATTTGGTTAGTGGCGGTGATCTCTCCGATTATGTGCACAAAGGGGGAGAGATAGGGCCATGTTCTTCTACAAAGTAGTGAGCTTTGTAGGGCACCCGGGTTGGGGTGCGAGCACCTCGGTATAGGGGTGCAGGGCCATGTTATTATGGTGTGGCAGATCGACGATGACGACGGTAGAATAAACATCAACGCTGGTTTTCTTCAGGGTGATTTGTAAAATTCAAGTCAATGTGGAGATTATTGGGCTATGTCTTATATTCTATCGGGCTCATGTTTATTATATTATTTTTGGTCTATATGTAATTGAGTTGGGATGGAATTAGGAGTCCACTAAAATTTTTTATGTATAGAGTTTATAGTAATATGGACTTATTGAATTTTTTAGAATTTTTACGTGTGTGCCTATAAATAAGATACTAGTAGAGTCATAACATTATGGGTGTGAGTCAGAAAATTGAGAGATTAGTTGGTAGAGAGAAGAGAGACGAATTTTGTACTCTTTCACATACGACATAGTGAAATATTTTCTTTCTCGCTTGTGGACGTAGGTCGGTATGGACCGAACCACGTAAATTCTCGGTGTTAATTATTTTCTACTTTTTTGTGCGTGATTTTTGCTTCTGTTCGCATTCGGGAATTGACGTTGAAAGCCCAACAAACTTGAACACTAGACTTACCCAACCATTTGAGAAGTTTTTTTTTTCTTCTAACTTTTAGTTCTTTTCATTTACATAAACAAATATAGTTAAAGGCCAATATTTTCACGAAACTTTTTCTTTAACATACTCTCTCTTTTTGTTCATAAATTTCAAACATGGGTTGAGTTTCACTTTTGACAGATTAAGAATTTTTTTTTAACTCGTCGTTTATATAGAAAAATTGAGAATTGATCAAATATTTTGACTATTTAAAACCAATTATTTATGCAACTTAGACATATTGCAATCTCACAATGTAAAGCAACATTAAGAAGTATACAATTATAAATTTTTTTATAATTTCACCTTAAATATTATTAAATAATTATAAATCTCAATGCAAAACCCATTAGCTAATCTAAAATATGAGACATTTTAGAAATCAATATATAAAACAATTAAATTTAAAAAAATACATAATACAAATAAGAGGTGATTGTCATCCAATTGTTGGTGCTAGAGTTAAAGAGTGATTAAGAAACTTTTGACCCCTTCACTGTTGGGATTTTAAACACCAATTTTTGAACACGAACGGAAGCAAAATCACGCACAAAAAAATAGAAAATAAATAACACCGAGGATTTACGTGGTTCGGCCCACACCAACCTACGTCTACGAGCGAAAGAGAAAATATTTCACTATGTTATATGTGAAAGAGTACAAAACCCGTCTCCATTCTCTCTGCTAGCTAACCTCTCAATTTTCTGACTCACGACCTTATTCTTATGGCTCTACTAGTGTACTATTTATAAGTACACACGTAGAAACCCTATACGTAAAAGAATTCTAGTGGACCTTTAATTCCACCCCAACTCAATTACATATAAACCAAAAAAAATAAAATAAAATATGATTCCGGTAGAATACAAGACATAACTCAACAATCTCCACATTCGCTTGAATTCTTCAAACCACCTTGAAGATAACTAGTGTCGCTGTCGATTCTGCCGTCGTCATCGTCGAACGGCCACACCCAAATAGCATGACCCACACCTCTATATCGAGGTGCCCGCACCCCAACTCGGGTGCCCCACAACGATCACTACTTTGTAAAAGAACGTGGCCCCATCTCTCCCCCTTTGTGCACACAATCGGAGAGATCACCGCCACTAACAAAATCAAGAGAAAATGAGACTTGCTTTTGTCGAGGTGTACACCTGTCTGTCACGTCTGTTGTTTTAGTCTCGTTGCTCGGAGCTTTCCTGTGAACATCCAACAACTGTTGCTCTAGCAACTTGCTGGCATCTTTCACACCATTTGATTTTCTCACCTGCGCACTTGTGCTATCTCGTTGCTTCCGTGTACCCCTACGCCTATTCCGTATGCTTTTCTACAACTATTGTTCACCCTGATCACCCTTACACTTTTTTTGTGTATTTCGTTTACCTGTACTACTCATTCGATGTTTGGCAGTAGCTCCACTTGTCACAACATTCCCTACGAGCCTGTATAGGTTGTTAATCATCTGTCCCTGCAGTACATCCATGTTTCCCTTTGAAACCCAAAGAACTCCACCTCCAGATGAGAACCCGCAATCTCTCGAACCCAACATCCCTAGAGAAATCAAGTTCTTCCTTAGATTCGGCACATGTCTAACCCTAGTCAAGATCAAGACGGTCCCATCAAGCCTACAAAACCGCACTGTTCCTATACCGATAACTCTGCTCACTGCATTATTAGCCATCCTGACAGTACCCCCATCGCATGCCTGATACGTATCAAAGTACTCTTTGACTGTACACATGTGGAACGAACATCCAGAATCTAATATCCAATCTGCTTTGCTCATATCTGAAGTAACTGTGAACACCTCTGATTCTTCATAATCGGAGCCCTCTGTAACTGCTGTCTCTGATGATTGTTCTTTTTCCTTGTCTGCCTTGTACTTTAGACAATTCCTCTTCAGATGACCTTCTTTGTCACAATATTAGCACTTTCCTTTGTAACCTCCCGACTTGGAATGACCTTTCTTCTTGGACCATCTTGCTTCACTGTCCCCCTGCCTCTGACTTCCCTACTGCCTAATGCAGCCATGATGCCGTCTCCCTGTGATCTATCACTTTTTCTCTTCTTTAACATCTCATAAGATATGAGAGTAGCAACAACCTCATCTAACCTAAGGGTATCTTTTTCAAACATCAGTGTAGTTCTCAAATGCTCGTATGATGAAGGTAATGAAACCAATAGGAGAATTGCTTTAACCTCATCTTCGATCTTCGCGCCGATAGAGTCCAATTCTGCCATTATCTTGTTGAGCTCGTCTAAATGCTCCATAAAGTTCACTTCCTCTATCATCTGAAGTGCATATAGCTATTTCTTTAAAGACAACTTATTTGTTAATGTCTTGGACTTGTACCTGCTCTATAACTTAGCCCAGAGTTCTGTCGGATCACTTTCGTTGATGACTTCCCAAAGAGTACTATTACCGAGATACAACTGAATCGTACTATTCGCCAAGTCGCGCATCTCATCCCACTCTACATCTTTCATCATTTCTGATTTCTCTGACTTCTTCCTAAGAGCCTTGATCAGTCCTTCACGCGTCAATATATTCTTCACCCTTTGCTGCCATAAAGTAAAGTCGTTGTGGCCGTTAAAAGGTTCAATCACGAAACTCGAACTCTTCAATGCCATTAGATTTATCTAACAATCTCCACAACCTGATCTCATCACAATATCAGATATGTAAAAATCTTGTCCCACGCAGCCTAAATCAATGTTGATTGTACTCGATCGCTCTTGACTGTACTCGATCACACCCGATCAATCCCAATCTATGCCGATCTTGCTTCGATCACCAACTACAGCTTCAAATCGTCCACCGTCGGCTTTGATACCACTTGTTAGGATTTTGAGCACCAATCCCCGAACACGAACGAAAGCAAAATCACGCACAAAAAAATAGAAAATAAATAACACTGAAGATTTACGTGGTTCGGCCCACACCGGCCTACGTCCACGAGTGAGAAAAAAAATATTTCACTATGTCGTATGTGAAATAGTACAAAACCCGTCTCCCTTGTCTCTACTAGCTAATCTCTCAATTTTCTGACTCACGACCTTATTTTTATAGCTCCACTAGTGTCCTATTTATAGGCACACGCGTAGAAATCCTATATTTAAAAGAATTTTAGTGGATCTCTAATTCCACCCCAACTCAATTATATATAGATCAAAAAAAATAAAATAAAATATGAGTCGAGTAGAATACAAGACATACCCCAACATTCTCTCCCTCTCTCTACAATGAATCTAAGATTTTTCGATTTGAGAGAGAGAGGTAGAGATAAAAACCCTCTTTCTCTCTCTCTCTGTCTCTCTCTCTCTCAAGATTTTTTTCCATTCTCCTCTTTATCTTATACTTTGTTTTGTGTATGGTTAGGTTTTTTCTTTTAAAAAAAATTTAGTGTCCTTATTTTCTCATTTCATCGTCTGTCATTTACCACCCCATTGCTTTCGGATAACTCTTTTAGATTTTTATATATACTAAATTGGTACAAGTATATCAATGTTGATAAAGTCAAAATTGAGGTTAGGTGACCACCCTCGGTCTTTAATAAGTTAATATGTGAGATTTGGATGAAAATTATAATGTTATTCTAAGTAGTTGTGGAAGAAAGAAGACGATTTTTTACTCATAGTGATTGCTTTTTTTTTTTAGTTGTTAGCTCTTTTAGTGTGTTGTAATAATGCATTAATGTGTGGAGTTTTATGTTCTTCCTTGCGGAAAGATTTGATTTCCCTCTAAAAATATTCATCTCCTCTCTCTCTCTCTCTCTCTCTCTCAGGTGTCGTATTACATCTGATATACGTCCTTGATTAATTCATACCAGATTTACAATTCTTTTAGCACTCCTGATATTTCGATAAAAAAGGTTTAAACAACAATTGTGTAAATGAAATATAATTTTGTGTGGTGTGTATATAAGTGCGTTGGAATGATTTGCAAATAGTTTGATAATTTTTAAATTGTTAGACAGCTCAGCTTGTTAGTTTTTATTATAATTTGGTATTATTTTTATAAATCACATGTACAATGAATTAGATCGGCGTGGATTGAAACTTCGGCCATTTTTTTTACACACTCCTAATTTTGTATTTTGCATATCATTTTTCTTGCAAGGACAAGTTGTTGGGCTAATATTGTATTTTATTGGACTCATATTTATTATTTTATTTGATTATATGTAATTGGGTTGTGGTGAGATTAGAAGCTCACTATGAATTCTTTATACATTAGATTTTATCATAATAAGGGTTTAAGAGCTTTTAAGGTTTTCTTGATGTGTTTATAAATAATATACCGGTGAAGCTCTAAAGTTAGAGAAAGTTGTGAGAAAATCTGCCATGATAGCTTAAAGGTTTAAGGTTGTCATTGGGACCAGCCCTAAATTCAGAGACTTTATGTTCGACTCTTGCTTGAAGTGCCATTACTTAACCGATATTTGTAATTTGCAAGTATATGGAAGTTTACGCTTTAGAGGTGGGTCTAAAAGGGGGACCTTGAGGTGGTTCTTTCATCAAAAAACAAATATGAGAACAATTTGAGAGGCTAACTGGTAGAGAGAAGAGAGCCAGGTGTTGTACTCTTTCATATTTGATGTAGTGAAAATTTTCTTTCTCACTCGTAGACGTAGGCCGATGTGCACCGAACCAAATAAATGCTTCATGTTGATTATTTTCTCTGCTTTTGTGGGTGGGTATTTGCTTTGGTTTGTACTCGGGGATTGGTGATCAAATCCCAACAAATGGTATTAGAGCCAACGATTAATGATTTGAAGCCGTGGTAGGTGATCGGAATAAGATATAATTTTTAATCTCATTCGATATAGATAAAAAAATATTTTTTTTGCACAAAAAAGGGCAACTGTGGCATAGCAACAATTTTTGGCTAGGATAGATTGTTTGCACTGGTGAATTCATGGCATGGCATAGACCCGAGACAAAAAAAACATCAGCAGAGTTGTGAAATGCACAGAGGGAAACTAATTATAGTTGTTGATTATAGTTGCTGGTGCTTAATTCAATTGTTGATTGGATTTGGTATATTGACTTTGATAATTGGACCTTGATTGGAGGAGCAACGCATGAAAGAGTTGTCTAGCTTTAGGAAATACCAACTGGTTGATCTAGGAAACTTAATTTGGAAAGTTACTGGAATTGATTTGGAAACTGCTGGTTCGCTTTAGATTGTTAAAAAATGCCTAGCAAGAACATTGGGTTTTGATCCGGTGATGTATCAATATTCTGTTTTGTTATATCGGTTCGTATATATAACAAAAGAATTAAAAGAGAGAGTGCCTTTTATGATTTTTCAGCACTGTAGATTTATTGGTACGGTCAAATTTTTCAGCTTCTGCACTATTCGATTAGGTTGGACAAATTGACATAGATTGTGATTGATCATTGTGTGATAAAGGAAATCAGGAGCGATTGAATATAATTAGAGGCAATTTAGGTTGCGTGGGACAAAGTTTACACATATGTGATATTTCAACGAGTTCAAATTGTGAGGGTTTATCAAACACGAAGTTAATGGCTTTAAAGAGTTCAAATTTCGTGACTGAACCCTTTAACAGCCACAACGACTTCACCTTATAGTAGCAAAGGGTAAAAAATATTTTGACACACGACAGACCGATCAAGGCTCTCATAAAAAAAGTTAGAAAAATCAAAAAACGATGAAAGATGTGGAGTGGGAAGACATAAAATGAAAACTCTTACAGAATAGGTTGAGATCGAGTTCAACGTTTAACGTTGTGTCCTTAAGATAGATTACGCCCTCGTCTCAGTGCTTACAATTTAACGAGCATCTGCCACCAGAATAAAACAATCTCCGTGTGCAGAAGAAGTTGAGCAATCTACACACACAGTGAACCGGGCTGCGTCTGAACTTTCTCAAAGATGATTGGAATATGAAGGAACAGAGTATCGACAACAGAGGAAGTAGAGGGACAAAAGTTGATCCTAGAAAAGGGTCTGGAACAGCCTTTAAATAAGTATTCTAGGTGACTGTTCGTCTAAACCCAAATAGGCACAGACACCGGTTCGACCTGGCAGTTAGACCGCCCAATGGGCGCAAATCGATTTGACTTCCAACGTTCTTAAACCGAACCCTCCAATGGTTCGGTCGAAAAATAATGGTAACTTTATATTTAAAATTTAAATATTTTAAATTTTAAATTCAAAAATTTAATTAAATAGATTTTCTGTAAAAAGTTAAGAGTCAAACCCCTAACTCGCGCCAGCGCGCATGCGTGGTTGGGTTGGACAACTTACACTTAGGTAAGTCATTTCTTATCCACAAAACTTGATACCCTTTGGGGCCCAAACCCAAAATTCAACTTAAGTCTTATATGCTCCTTAACATTTCATCTCTCAAGCAATGTGGGATTGGTTCAAGTTACCAATCTTTTGCCAACTTCAATAGCACATTTTTTAAATCAATTTCTCATTCACTCATTAATAGTTTTGAATACCACAAAATTCATGAATACTCTCTCATGGAGATAAATAAATTAGAACTTAGAATCATATAAAAAAAATAATTCAACACAACGATAATTAATTTTAAAATTAGCTAAAAATTATATTCTAATCAATTCAAAACCCACATTTTTCAACATAACATATATATATATATATATATATATATATATATTAGAATTTGAGAGTTCTCATTTACTCTCCCATTTTTGTTATTCACTGCATTTAATCATTGTTCATTGTAATTTGTACATTGGATAATAGAGAAATAATACCAAAAAATTAGAATTAAAAAGTATAACTTCAATTTATATATTTGCAGAAATCTCAATACATTTTTTTATTTTATATGAGTATTTCTTGCATTATTCACTATCTACTGTACCGTGGTTTCCATTTTATTATGTTCTTTACATTCCACATGGTAGCTTAATTAGGGAAAAAGACAAAAAATGATGGGATGGGCAGAGCAATTCCGTAGAGTGCATGCGCTTAGTTTATTTTATGTTGTTTATTTTGTTTTTAATAATTTTTTATTATTTAATTTATATATTTTATTTTTCAAAATTCTATAGTTGAGACAAATTGGAAGGTAAAAACAATTAATCAAAAAATAAGAAAAATGTGAGAAAAGACAAAAATAAGTCGAATAAATCAATAAGCAAAATTTTTGTAACTTATCTTTGCCCTTATTGAATTTTTTTATTTTTAATCAAAATTTTTTACTTTTTTAATTCTTCTCGTCGTGATGACGGAAAAGGTCAAAACTTTGGACAAAAAAAAAAGAAGAAAAAATTATAAAATGACAAAAAAAACCAAATTTTTGTCTTTTTTAAAAATCACAAACAAGGTATTTCAAAGCGTTTATCAAAGCGTTTGGACAATAAAATATTGAAAATGCTATGCCTCTTAAACTACTCTTACGAGAAGTTATAAAAGACAATAAACAAAATACAATAAGCTTAAAATAAAGTGTTAACATGGCTTCTCTAAAATTTTTATTTTCTCTTCTAGTATCTCAAGCTAAAGCAGCAATTTTCAGCTTCTACTTTAATTATTTAGTTGTGTATTTTGTGTATATATATATATATATATATATGTGTGTGTGTGTGTGTGTGTGTGTGTAGTTGTGATAAATGAACACATAAACAACAAATATAAATTGAAATTTGCATAACCTTTTAAAGCAAAGAAAATGATATATCAAGGCTAGTATCCCATACTAAATTTTTAGGAGAAATTTTGTCTCTGTATTTACAACCGTATTTACAGTATCTCAAATGTTTATCTTCCAAAATAGAATGATCTGAATTTCGTATAGAAAAATCACCGTAATCAATTGCCTCATAAATCGACTAATGTTTTGTACTATCTTTCTCCACCGACTTACTCAATGTATGTAATGAAGTCTTTACACTTAGAACAAAAATGAGATGCACCGAGATATATATATAGAGAGAGAGAGAGAGAGAGAGAGAAAGAGAGAGAGAAATTCTCAATTATTCAGAATAGTCCTGAAAAAAAAACATAAATATTCACACTAAATAAGTGTCACTAAAAGAACGCAACTCTTCAATAAAAGGACACAACCCCTATATTGGTAACTAGTAACTAATATGCATCATTTTTAATTAATATCTCATTCACTCCACAATAATTTTAATTTCAATTTTTTAACATATTTTAATATCAATACATAGACTAAGAATGCCAAAAAAAAGTAACTTTTTGGTATTCCAAATAGGGCCTCACAAGCTCTACTTTTTCTTATTCACATTTCAGAATATCATTCCCAAAAGAAAATTGATGTGGGATTAATAAAATGTGAAGTGGTGAATATATAACAATAATTATCCAATGGTAGGCCCATATTTAATTTTGCTGCTTGAGATGAGTAGTGAAGATGTGAATGAAGAAGCATACTAGCCACAAAGGCAAAAATATTCATGATATAAATGATTGTGACACAGCAGGCATTTCCCAATTTGAAAAGGACATATCCCTCTCAACATGATTTGTCTTCTAGTATTAAAGAGATGCTAATATCCAGTGTGTGGCCAGAAATGCATAGAAAAGGAGTTTGTCATGGCTTTGTCTTCGAAAGGGACAACTGACTTTTTCTTGATTTCACTATCATCATTTGGATGCAACCATTTATTGAGAATGAGCTGGGATATGCTTAAAAAGCTTGCTTTTTAAGAGTATAATTTTTACAAAATAAATAAATAAATAAATAAATCTAAAAAAATCTAGACCAAACAGGGTTGAGAATATTTTGTTTTTGGGTAAATTATATTTATAACTCTTGTATTTAAAGTTCATAACACTGACACTACTTTTATTTTTTGAAATATCACTTACACTCTTTACATTTTCATTTTTGTAACACTTAAATCTAAAAGTTAATTTTTGTTAACTTTTGAACGAAAAACACTGTTGAAACAGTATTTTTTTAATATTTTTTTGTTTTTTTTTTTGTTTAATTACAAAATTTTATTTAAAAATTTCTAATAAAAAAATAAAAAATTACTAAATATAAAAATAAGTAAAATAAATTTTTTAATTTATTAATTATTTTTATTTTTCAGTTTTTAATTTTGATAAAAAAATATTAATTTTGATAAATTTCTTTTTATCAAAATTAAAAACTTAAAAATAAAAATAAAATAATAAATTAAAGTTGATGTTCTTATTTTAATTACTTTTGTATTTAGTAATTTTTTTTTAATTAAAATTTTTTAAATAAAATTTTATAATTAAACAAAAAAAGAAAAACAAAAAATAAAATGTTATAAAAGATATCAGTATTATTATCCTAAGTATTTTAAAAATAAAAAAAATAAAAAATATAAGTAATATTTCAAAAAATAAAAATATATATAAATATTATTACCTTTTGAAGAAATTGAGAAGAGTAAAATAACTGTATATTTTCTGTCTTTTCAAATTGTACAATATATGACATATTTATAGGCGAATAGGGATAAATAATAAAAGAAATCAAATCAGAATAAAATCAATTTAATCAATCTAATATTCTAATCAATCTAATATTCCAACATTTTCCTTCAAACGTGAGATGACGAAATCAGCTGAAATTTAAAAATTAGAGCACGAAGGCGACCAGGAGGATGAGATTTTGTGAAAAGGTCGGTAAGTTGATCTTCAGAAGAGACAGATCAGCGGCGACGCGAGTCACACGACGGCAGCGGCGACGGCCTGAGGCAACGGGAGCAAGCTGACGACGGCGGCGCGTCCCGCGATGGTGTCGGCGATGGCCTGAGGCAACGAGAGCAAGCTGACGATGACAGCGTGTCCCGCGATGGTGTCGGCGACGACCTAAGGGAAGGAGAGCAAGCTGACGACGGCGGCGTGTCCCGCGATGGTGTCGGCGACGGCCTGAGGCAAAGGGAGCAAGCTGACGACGGCAGCGTGTCCCGCGACGGTGTCGGCGACGACCTGAGGGAACGGGAGCAAGCTGACGACGACAGCATGTCCTGCGATGGTGTCGGCGACGGCCTGTGGTCGAGGAGTCTGGCGATGAGAACAGATGAGTCGCGCGGTGAGAACAGATGTGTTGAGGAGTCCGGCGAGGTGTCAAGAAGGTCCAGATGCGATGAAGGTCGAGTCAACTGTCAAGAATAGATGCGATGAAGGTCGCGCGGCGACATTGTGGGCTGCAGCGCTGGTGTGCGTTTGGTGGTGGCTCCTCGTGGCGCGAGGGTTTCGGCCTTGGTAGCGGAGCTTTAGGCAGGGACAGCAGGCGACGATGGCAAGCGGCTGCGACGTGAAGGCGGTGAAGATGGCTGGTGGTGCCGCGACTGAGTGATTGGAGGTTGCATCGGACGATCGTGTCGACGAACACGCATGTCTCTTCCTTAGTGTTACCGGCCGGCGTATCAACGACGTAGGACTCGACGACGATCGTGCCGTGGCCGTCGGGGGTCGGATGGAGCGTCGTCACCGACCGGTAATTCGCGAGCCGATGGTCTCCGCCGACAACGCTGAAGCTAATGATGTGGCGCTCGTCGTCGAGGATCTTGAGGCGCTCGGTGCTGTTCGCGGCGGGGAGGCCAGAGATGACGTGGACTTCCCGAACGGTGCCGACTCTGCCGCCGCCGTTGATGAGGTGGCAGCTATTGACGAAGTGCTTGTATGCCTGCGGGTTGTCGAAGCAGCGGACGACGGACCAGACAGTGGAGATTGGCGCGAAGGTGGCGACACCCTGTGTCGTCGCGGTGATGTGGCCGGTGGTGCCCACCACCGCGACGACGCCGAAAAAAATACTACAGGCTATAAGAACGTAGCTCTGATACCATGAAAAAATTGAGAAGAGTAAAATAAATGTATATTTTCTGTCTCTTGAAACTGTACAATATATAGTCTATTTATAGGCGAATATGGATAAATATTAAAAAAAATCAAATCAGAATAAAATTAATTTAATCAATCTAATATTTCAACATTCTTAAATACAAAATATATAAATATAATTTACGCTTCGTTTTTTCACTTTCTCAGTCGCACCTTGCATTTTAAACGAAAAGGCATTTCTTTATTAATGTGAGGATGAGTGGGAAGTGCATTAGCATTGATGCATGCACCCAACATGTCCCTTATCTGAATATGACACCCTAAATAATGCAATGAGAGATTGATTCTCTCGTCATGGCAATTCTTCAAAATGCACTATTATTGTACCGGGAGCGGAGTGGCTCTGCCCCTCCCTTGCAGGCACCTGCTGTACTATAAAATGTTATATTTTTATGTTGAAAAAATTGTTACCTTTTTCGTAGTAATAATTAAAAAAGTTTGCTGTCTGTGTGCATGGCAATTTCTAGCGTCTTGGTATGTTCTAAAATTTTTCATTTTTGTGTTTAATTTGTTTTAATTTTTCAATTTTTGTCATCATAATTATGTAGAAATAATTTTTTTTACAAATATTGATTTATTTTACTAGAGATAAAAATAAGTTGTATTTTGATTAATAATAAGCTTATGTTTGGACTAAATTTTTAAAAATTTTTTTGTTTAAAAGCTTTTTAAAAAGTATACTTATTTGACCTCAGTTAGTTTTTTTTATATTTTTTTATATTTATTTTTTGTACAAAAAAGTTAAAAAATTACTAAAAAACTAGTCCAACATAGGCTTAAGTTGTATTTTCTAAACTTTTAAGCAGTTTTTTTTTTCGTTTTTTTTTAATTAACTATCCCGATTGGCAACTAGCTTAAAAGATAATTTTTTTTTTATTTTTTTGCGTTTTTAGTTATAAAGCTAAACTAGGTTCAAAATAGATTGTTTGGTAATTTAACTTTTAAATTAATTTTTTTTAAATTAGTTGGGTAAAACTAGCTTTTTTTTAAATTGGTTGTTTGGATAAAAATTTAAATTTTTTTTTAATTTTTTGTTTAAAGTTGACAATTTTACTCTTCAGTTAGTTTTTTTATTATTTTTTTTTGTATTTTTAGTAAAAAAATGAAATTGGATTCAAAATAGATTGCTTGATAACTTAACTTTTAAATAGCTTTTTTAAAGCTAGTAATTTGGGTAAAAAGTTAATTTTTTTACTTTTTGTTCGAAGTGGACAATTTTACCATTCTTAAAAACTAGTTTTTTTGTGTGTTTTTAGTCAAAAAAGTTAAATTAGATTCAAAATAAGTTGTTAGGCAACTTAACTTTTAAACTTACTTCTTTTGAGTAAAAAATGAATTTTTTGCTTTTTGTTCAAAGTGAATAATTTTACCCTTCTATATATTAGATGTTAACAATTATATATAAAAAAATTTAACTTTTTACCTAAACAACTAACTTAAAAAAAATTTATTTTACCCAACCAATTTCAAAAAAACTAGTTTAAAAATTAAGTTACAAGCAACCTATTTTAAACCCAATTTATTTTTTTAGATAAACTAGATTTTAAGCTGGTTACCAACGGGATAGTTAAAAAAGTAAAAAAAAAATAGTATGAAAAAAATGTCTAAAAAAGACGAAAACAAGCTGTTTAAAAAGTTTAGAAAATACAATTTATTATTAATCAAAATACAACTTATTTTTATATCTAGTAAAAAAAATTCAATATTTGTAAAAAATATTATTTCTAGAAAATTGTGATGAGAAAAATTGAAAAAATAAAAAAACTAAACACGAAATTGAAAAAGTTCAAAACAGAACAATACGTTAGGAATTGCTATGGAAGGGCAACAAGCTTTTTTAACTGTTATAAAAAAGCAACAAGTTTTTTCAACCATAAAACGATAACGTTTTATGGCACAGCAGGTGCCTGTTGTAAGGACAGCAGGCACGCCGCTCCCATATCGAGCATTTAAACTTTTCCCCTTTCGGTATTAAATTCTTATTTTTTCTCATGGCCATAAAGACTGATAAACCTTTATTGAAAGCAGATGCTCAGCTTTGGGATCCACAGTCCCACGTCTTTTGGTTCGGCCTTGAAGAGCTATGCCCCACTGTGGAGGAGTTTGCTGCTATTTTGGATTTGGCTCCACGAAGCTCCGTTGTGGTTCCCACTTTCTTTCTTTTGACCCGTCAGCAGGTAATACAGTTCTGTGGCCTATCAAGGATGGAGGCCACCCTTCTGACACAGGATGACTGTCTTGACATATCCTGGATCATTGACAGATTTTGTCCTACCGGTGACCTTAGTGACCTCAATTTTTAGCTGCAACGACGTTATGCTCTTTGTTTCTATCTTCTTGCCCGGTATCTTCTCATCTCTTCTGACGGACGAGTTAGCTGTGCATTGGTTGACATCGCAGGTTAGATGTGGATGGGGAAGGACTTTGTACCACTTGTCTTAGCTGAGACACTGCTGGGTCTAGATGTTGTCCATTGTGGTGAGACCACTACTTTTGCCGGTAGTTCCCAACTTCTTTAGGTAAACTCAACTATTTCTCTTTACCAAACTATCTGTCACAATGCAAGGCCTTTCTCTTGCTGATCTAACTTTCGCTGCAGATCTGGCGGATGGAGAAGGTGAATCTTGTACAAAAATCACCCACTGATAGACACAGTGCTGCATCTTTTCTTTATTGCCCCTACTATCATATATGCAACACTAAGGTAGTCTGGCAATAGTACCTTTCTTCTCTGACTCGCCCAGATATTACTTGGCAGTGCCCCTGGTGGCGAATCCCTGCCATGACCCTGACTACCATGGATCATCCTGGTGTTCTGCTCGTTGGTCTGTGTCAGACTACTTTCTATTATTCCTGTAGGATTATGTAGCAGTTCGGTCATAGTCAAATCATCTATCCCAATATCCGAGGCCATTTATTTTCATCTGCACTGCGGGCCCCGTTTCTAGAATTGTATCAGGATGCCTGGTCATCTCGTTCACGTATGGAGATGCAAGAGTTGCAATGTCTCGATCTTTCTGCCGAATACAAGACATGGCTACTGCAGGATAGGGAAAAGAAATACAAAGAAGAAGGAAAACAAGCAACAAAAAGGATGAGGATTTGAGGCCTCCCGCTTTGCTTTGAAGATTTCGTAGCTTTCCTTTTTGTTCATAGAGTTTGGAACTTGCGTGTCCTCCCTTTTATTTTCAAAACTTTGTAACCTAAAGCTAAAGCAATGAAAAGAAGGTTCCAAATTATCTAAAGTTTTTTTTTCGGTTCAATTAAATGACTTTATTATTAAAATTCAAAAATAAATTTGCATTGGTCTTACTTAGATTCAAAAATGGTTAAAAAAAGAAAATGTGGCCGGCTTTCTTAAAAGAAGCTGCCTACGTATCCCAAAAAGTGGAATCAGGCCTTAACGTAGTTTGGGCTCGGTTTACACTTGGGTATTAACACTCTTCTTTTGTGATGCCCTAACTTTCGCCAAGGTCGTTCTTTTGAATTTTCGGCCTTGTAGGCTGCTCTAACTTTTACCTGAGTTGTCTTCTTGATTTTCAACTTAGCGAGATTTTATTTTCTCTTTATTTTTACCTCAAGGATAGTACTTTTTGAGCTGATCGAGCTTAACTGGAGTGGAGAACACATTGCCATCTAAATCCATAATAATGACTGCACCACCGGTTATGATGATTTTGATTAGAAACGGTTCGGACCAATTCGACTTGAACTTGCCTCTTGGGTTGAAGATAGGGGCCCTGATTTCTTTAAGAACCAGGTCCCCTTATCTGAGATCCCGGGTCTTGACCTTCTTATTGAATGCTCGAGCTATCCTTCTTTAGTATCCTTGTACATGAAATAGAGGCTGTTGTGTTCTTTCATCAAATAAGAGCAACTCTTCCATCCGATTCCTCTGTCATTCTGCTTCTGAAATACTGGCCTCAGCCACTACTCTTCGCGAAGGAATTTCTACCTCAATGGGAAGTACGGCTTCAATCCCGTATACTAAAGAGTATGGTATAGTTCCTGTTGAAGTTCTGATCGACGTCCTGTATCCCCAAAGTGCAAACGGAAGATGTTCTGGCCAATCCTTATGTGAGTTGATCATCTTTTACAGGATTTTATTGATATTTTTGTTTGCTGCATCGACTGCTCCATTGGTCTGCGGCTGATATGGTGAGGACTTGTGGGCCACTATTCGATATTTTTCAAAAAGATCCAAGACCTTTCCTTAGAAATGTGATCCATTATCCGAGATAACCTCATGGGGGACCTCGTACTAGCAAATAATGTTCTATTTGATGAACTTAGCAACATGTGACACTTTTAATACTGAGTAAGAGGCAACTTCCACTCACTTGGTAAAGTAGTCAATGGCCACTAAAATGAACTCGTGCCCATTTGACGCCTTCGGTGTTACTTTGTCGATTACATCAATGCCCCATACTGAGAATGGCCATGGTAACGTCAGGCAATATAGTTGAGATGGGAGAATGTGCATAAGGTTTGCGTGGATTTGACACTTATGACATCTTCGGACGAACTGTATACAATATGTCTCCATTGTCATCCATAAGTATCCTTGTCGTAGAATTTTCTTGGCTAACATGTTCCCACTATTGTGTGACCCACAGACTCCCACGTGGATCTCTTTCATTAGTTCTTGACCTTCTTCATTGTTGATGCATAGCTTATTGACCCCAGAATGCCCTTGTTTGTATAGTCTTCCACCGTAAATGACAAATTGTGCAGATAGTCTTCGTATTGCCCTTTTATCTTTCTTGCTGGCAAACTTGGTATATTCTCCCTTCTCGACGAAGTTCTGAATGTCAAAATACCATGGAAGATCGTCAATGCTTTCTTCAATTGCGGCTGTTACCTCATATACTGGCTTTCTCTTCTGTTCAATTATCAGTGGCCTCATTTTAACCTCGAGTGGGATGTCAATCATGGATGCTAAGGTGGCCAGTGCGTCGAAAAAGTTGTTATGCAGTCTTGGCACATGGGTAAAGATCACTAATTCGAAACACGGTATCAGCTTTAATAGCTCTTGATGGTAGAGAATCAATATCACATCACTGACCTTCCATTCTCCTCTTGCTTGTGAAACCACTAGTGTTGAATCACCGATGACTTCCAACTTTCTTGTCCCTAATTCTAAGGTTGCCTCTAATCCAGCTAAACATGCTTCATACTCAGCCTGATTGTTGGTAATTTTAAAGTTGAGCCTCAAAGACAAAGGGACGTCTGATTCGTCAGGAGTGACAAGAAAGACTCCTATTCATAGCCATACTGATTGGATGCGCCATCAAAATATAGTGTCCACTTGTCATCCTCGACTTTCATTAGTTGTTCATCAGGAAACTGGAATTTCGTATCCTCACCCCCTTCAACTGGTTGGTTGGCCAGGAATTCTGCCACAGCTCTGCCCTTGACTGACTTCCGAATGACATATCTGAGATCGAATTCTCATAGCAACAGCAACCATCGAGCCAACCTTCCTGTCAATGCTGACTTTTCAAACAGGTACTTCAACGGGTTCATCCGGGAGATAATATTCACTGTGAAGGACAACATGTAATGCCTTACTTTTTGGAAAGCCCAAACCAAGGCCCAGCATGTCTTTTCCAATGGTGTGTATCGTATTTCTGGCTCCGTCATCTTCTTGCTTAGGTAGTATATTGCCTTTTCGATTCCAGCTTCACCTTCTTGCGCCAACATACATCCCATAGCTGAATCAGTCACCGATAAATAGAGGATCAGTGGCCTATTAGGTTCAGAAGGAGCTAGAACAGGTGGATTCTGCAGGTATTGGCGCACGGTGTCGAAGGCATCTTGGCATTTCTGATACCATTTGAACTTGACTCATTTCTTCAGTAGATGGAAGAGTGGCTCACAGGTAGTCGTCCGTTTTATGATGAATCGACTGATGAACTGTATCTTACCTAGAAAATCCATAACTTCTCGCTCGGTCTTCGGAGGAGGCATTTCCAGAATTGATTTAATCTTTAAAGGGTCCACTTCGATACCCCGTTGAGTGATCATGAATCCAAGCATCTTTCCGACGGTAACCCAAAAGACACACTTCTGTGGGTTGAGTCACATCTTGTACTTTCGAATCCTTTCAAAGAACTTTTGGAGTGCTGTGATGTGGCTATCCCGATCCTTGGACTTAACTATCATATTATCCACGTACACTTCGACCTCCTTATGTATCATGTCATCCAGTAAAGTAGTGGCAGCCCTCTAATAGGTTTTTCCTGTATTCTTTAGACCAAATGGCATCACACGATAACAATAAGTGCCCCATGGTGTAGTGAATGTCGTCTTCTCTCTGTTCTCAGGGTCCATCAAAATCTGGTTATACCCGGAGAAGCCATCCATGAATGATAACAAGGCATGCCCCACTGTATTGTCTACCTAGACGTCGATGTGCAGCAAAGAAAAATCGTCTTTCGGGCTAGCCTTGTTGAGATCTCAAAACTCCACACAGACTAGGATACGACCGTCCTTCTTTAAAATCGGCACAATATTGGCTACCCATTTCGAATACTCGGTTACCATCAGGAATTCGGTGTTGATCTGTTTGGCAACTTCTTCTTTGATCTTCAGAGCCTATTATGGCCAAATTCGTCTCAACTTTTGTTTGATTAGTTTGTCATCAGGGTATAAGGAGATACGATGTTGGACAATGTCGGAATTAATTCTGGGTATATCTTCGTAAGACATGCAAATACATCCTTGAATTCTTTTAATAAAGTTATTAACTGTTCTCGTTCAACTAAGGATAAAGAAGAACCAACCTGTACATTTTGTGGGTTAGTTTCATTACCTAGATTTATTGACAAAGTTTCTTTAATTATAGGTTGGGTATGCATTTCGTTTTCTCTTTTTATTAAAAGTTTTATTCCTTCGGGGATATCCCATTTGAATTCAAAATCGTCGGAGAGCGTATTAAATAAATCAAACAAAGTAGAGTAACCGAAAACTTCGTTCATTTCATTGAAGGAAGATGAAATTACAAACTCAAAAGCATAAACAGGGGTAGGTGCACAAACAGATGTGCCCTCATCCACAACTCGGACTTTGACTCAGGCTCAGGACAAACAACTTGCACATCATAAGACTCTAAGGTCCAGTTCTTTACTTTCTTTGCAACCACATCGATGATGAGCTTGGTGCAGTCGGCTGATGCGCTGAAGCCTATCATGAAATAGATTGGGTCAGTTACGTGTAGCTGTGACATCTTTTCATTGAACAACACTCCAATGTCGATTCCATCGAGCTTGTCTGCCCAATCTTCTTCTTGGATCTTCTTTCCTTCCTCTTCCCCTTTCACTGTTTCCTCTTCTTTCATGTCGGATAGTTGATAGCCAAAGAAGATCTCTAGTCGTGGCAACTTCTGGCTAGTTTCTTCGTCGATCCATGGCTCTGGAAAGCCACAGTACGGGAAGTCTTCTCCTTCTTTGACAAAATACCCATTAAGTATTCCTGAATAATTAGTCTTCCATCCCCTATTAGGCCCTTTCAAATATTCTCCAATCGGTTTGTATCCAAGACCGAAACGGTGAGAAGTCAGCAATACCTGGACAAGTTTAGGAATTCCTTGCTGCTTACGCCTTAGCCCTATGCCCGAGAAGTAGGACATTTGCCTCATCATTGTAATTGCTCTTGGGTTGATGTACATTTCTTCTTCATTCAATAGCATCTGGACAGCATGTGCCTCATCAAATCAAAAGCCACTTAGCGACACATCTCCTTCGCCATGTTGAACTTTCAAGAGAGTCGAGCCTTCTCCTCTTGGGGGTTGGACACTGTCTTCTCCATGGATAGTCAGAACTACCCCATTTTTTTATCAATTTTAGCTTTTGGTGAAGTGTCGATGGCACTGCCTGGATGTTCGGGTCATGCAGCCATGGCTTGCCTAGTAATAGGTTAAAAGAGGCCGGTACGTCCACTACGTGGAATTCAACCAATGTCTCCAAAGGCCCTACTGTTAATGCGAATGATACCAAGCCTAGCACGTCTCTCCTCGTATTATTGTAGGCCTGGACCCCTTGATTACTAGGTGTGAAATGTTTCGATTTTAGTCCAAAGAAAACTGCTGTTCTAAGCGGACAAACATTTAACACGGACCCATTATCAATAAGAGTCACCAGGACCCACTTTTTCAAACACTTAACGGTTATGTGCAGGGGTTTGTTATGATTCTTTCCTTATGCTGGCAGATCCTTATCAGAAAAGGAGATGACTTTTGGTTCTACAGCTGCCAGAATGAGTCCAACAAGCTGCTCCGGGATCGCGTCTATCGAAACACTGGCTTTGTTCAGGACCTTTAACGCAGCTTGTCTATGTTTGTGTGAGACCATCAATAAACCCCAAATGCTGACATTAGCCTACGTTTTTTTAAGCTATTTCAGCACAGCATCATCCTCCTCTTCTTGTTCTTTCTCTTTTCCTTTCCCGCTTTACTGCCCTTTTTCTAACTAAGCCGGCTTGAAATGCTGTCCACTCTTGGTTAGATGTTCCACACCATCCTCGGGATCTCACAATCTCGATATCGTACTTTCGGTCTGTCTTACTTCGTCTATGTAGAGGGGGCTTTCAAATGCCCACAGATCATCTAACTCACCGACCACTGCTCTTCCTCTTCTTTCCTTTTCATCCTCAATAGTCCACATATTATCGACCTCTTTCGAGATGTCTTCTCCGATGTACTCCACATGTTGTTCCCGAGCAGCCCAAAAGTCGGTCCACTCAGTCCCATCTAATTTTAGCACGACCCTTACCAGCCAATAGGATTGCATCTCGTCAATGTATATCTCCTCCTCAAAAAGTTTGGGAAAAGTAATGCCATCAAGTACATGGCCAAACCCATAAGGTCGTGCCGGATAATCCAGCGGCCAATCATCTTCCTCATTACATTCCTCCTCTTCATGTTGGTAGGCTTGGATTACCGTTCGATACCATCCCTAGGTATTATCATTCCAATCCTCCATTCTATCCTGGTCTTTTTTAGCCAAAATAAATGAGCATGCTGTCTGATCCTCAGTTGCCAAAACATGAGGTCGTGGTAGATATGTTGAACAAATATATTGACTCAAATCTTCTAACCGTCCCAGAGTTATGCAATTTACCCCCGACTGCTTGGCATGGTTTGGTAGGGAATTAGTTGTGACATTTGGCATTGGAGTGGCGAACGGCGAAGGGATCACTTTATTGTCGATGAGGTTCTAGATCTCATGACGTAGTCTTATATACTTATCAGTCAAATGCCCGTGACCTTGGTGGAAAGTGCAGTACTGAGAAGCATTAAACTGTAACGGTAGGGGATCAGGTACAAGCATGGGGTCCAAGGGCTTGATAAGCTCTTTCTCGACAAGTCAATTCAGGGCTGTGGATAATGAAATGTTGAGGGAAGTGAAGACCCTCCTTGGTCTTTGTTGCTACTATTAACTGTTGCTTGCCTGCTGATTGTGGCCTGGTTGCTGGGTAGAGGAAGAAGGGTTCAAGAGATTTACCTCGTTCAAACGTGACACGAGGTTAGTAGCAGCAGACTAATTCTAGTTGTTTGCAGGAAAGGTCCTTCTCAATTTTTGGCTGGGTTCTGCTTTCATAATATCTTCGAATTGAATGGTGTCTTCGATTTGCACCCCAACGTCAAATAGCTGCTCAAAGATAGAGAGCGGTTGTGTGATAAGGTAACGCTTCAGAGGGGACTGCAGGTTTTTCACTACCATTTTCACTTGTTCTTTCTCAGTAGGCCGGTTTGTCATCTTGGCGGCTTTGGCCCTCCACCGGGTCAGGAAATCAACAAATGATTCTCGGTTCTCCTGGCGAGTTGTTTCTAGCTCTCGGGTGGTTACATCCAGTTGGACATTGTAGCTATACTGACTGATGAATGCAGTGGCTATATCTTCCCAAGTTCTAGTTTTGGCCAGCTCCAAAGAGAGGAACCACCTTTGTGCTGCCCCATAAAGTGATCGGTGGAACAATTGGGCCTTGAGCTGATCGTCGATTTCCATAGGGGATAGAGTTCCGACATACATTCTCAGATGAATACGGGGATCTCCGGTGCCGTCAAACTTCACCATCTCTAGCATTTTGAACTTTTTTAGCAATTTTGCATCTGGAAATAGGCACAAGCCACCCACATCCAGCATATATTCTTCTACACCTTTGGCCTTTCTCAACACCTTTTCCATTCGATCGATCTTCTCTGCCAGCGCGAATTCCCTAGACTGGGCAGTGTTCTCTTCTTCTACCACCACCGGGCGGGGAACCTGAGGTGGCATAGCAACTTGTGGTGCATCATGTCCTTAGTTATCGTCCCAAAAGTTTTTGTCATTCTCAAATGTATCCTCGAATGTCCATTCACAACGGGCATACGGGTCTAAATTACCCGAATCTGCGCCTGACATTGGTTTTGAGCTTTGGTCTACTGCTCCACATCTCTCTGTATCTCAATAATAGCTCTCATCAAAGCTGTCAAGTTAACTTCATTCTCTGCCATTTTCAATGACTCAGCTGACTGTTCAGATATTCTATCGAGTCTGCCTGACCTTGATCTTGCCTAGATGCGTGTCGACTGTGGTCTTTTCGGCTCAATGATCTAGTCCCGAAGAAAACTTGGATTCCAAAAGTAGAATAACCAGTATCAAAACATTTCCCGGATAAGAATTTTGATGAGAGATAGAAAAACATCCCAAATTCTCGAAACAACAAACCAAAGGCAGATCATGACTAAAACTGAAACAATGCCCCTGCTGGGCTCATACTGGCAACGTAACAACAGGACGACCCAAAAAAAATACAGAAAGGTGGCTAAGAAGGGAATTAACTAAACTCTAGAGGGAAGGTTCATCTAAACGGAGAATCGGCCAGCACTCCGATGAGAAAACAATTCTAACCTTCAAGAGACCAGTTTGATCTAGGATTTCAAAAGAAAACTGTCAACACTTCGGTAGGAAGGCAAAATAAGTTCACGCGGGTATAGCAAAGGTTTGACGGAATCAAGTCTAAACAAAGGCGGGGGTATAGAACTAGCAACCCGAGAAGAGCCCGAAAGAGAGAAAAACTATCCTAGAGGTTTCAAAACAAAGCACGGGCATGACCCTGAAAAGAAAACTATGGCATAAAAACCAAACAAGATAAAGAACAAAACCCGGGTAAGAACCCGAAGGAAAAGCTAACCTAAATAATTAAGGGATAACAGAAAATTCAGACTGAACCCGGGAAAGGAACTAGCCTAATTCGGGTAAATAATCTTAACAATCGCAATCAAAACACACAATTAAAAAAACACATAATCCTACTAGGGTTAGTAGTACCTAATGAGGGTTCTAAGCTACTACATACAAAAGGCCAATTTTGGTCAATCGAACAGGGTACCTTCTGAATAGAGCCGGGTATATACCTCTCATGCCTAAAGTGGTGCAGGACATGGTTAAACGGTACGCTCGAACTCTTTTACTGCACCTATGATAGCGTACAGTCAGTAAGAGTTGCCCGCTTTCCCAACAATTTCCAAAACGGATGAACGTTCAGGGCATTAGGTCGACCAGGCAGGGGAGTTTGAAGAACAATGCACATGCATGCAAAAATGCAAATGAAAATATCTTATTAAGAACCGATAATGTTTTCAAGTTTAGCCCTCTTATTTGATTATATAAACTAGTCCCCAGCGGAGTCGCCCGAAAATACTGTGGCACCAGGATTTTTGAGTTTAGAAAATTGTCAAAAATATGAGATTCAAAAGATATTTAAAAATTATTTTAACACCTTGAAAGTCAAATTTTAAAAATTAATTTTTATTAAAAATAGAGTCGCCACTTAGTTTTTGAAAAAAACTAAAAATAACAAAAATAACTACTGATCTTTAAAACGTTTAACTAGAAAAAAAAAGGGTTCGGGGACTAAGGTACAAATCGGGAATGGTGTTAGGCACTCCGTTCGCCCAACCGTAAGGTTGGACTCTACTAATTATCATTGGTTCTTTAATAAGATTTTTCAAATGCATGTAAATAAAGAAAATAGAGGTAAAGAGAGAATATCCAAAATCAAATATGAAAAATACATAACATACATATATAGAACGCCAAATTAAACAAGTATTAAAAAAATCTTAAGTCCTACGGCATACAATTTCTAGCAAAATGATATATGGAGTATACCCACATGCAATATTATTAAAACAAATTAACTATCATAATTTGCATAAAGAACAAAAATATGCTAAAATTATCTAAATATGAATTGTTACAAAATAAGCTAAACTATTCTAAACATAATTTTAAAGACTAAAATATGCATATTATCAAAGTAAATTAGGTTAACATTAACATGATGAATTAAGAAAAGAAATAATAAAAGATGCATGAAAATCCTATAAAAAGATACTTATACTAAAGTGAAAAGAGATTAGAAAAATGCTATACTAACGAAAGAAAATCTAATTATTTACATTTTAAAGAGACAAGAAAAAATAAAACAAAAAGAAAACAAAAGAGAAGAGAAGAAAATTACACTTAAAAATGAAATCTAGTTTAAAAGGTTTTTTGTGATTTTTGGGTTTAACAAAATGAAAGAAAAAGAAAATACTAAAAAAAAGTTAACATTTAAAGAAGAAAGAAATGGCAAATAGGAAAATAAGACTAATGAAAAAAAATAAAAAAGAAATAAAATGATAAAAAAAGAAAATTACACTAATACTAAAAGAAAAGAAAAAAAATGAAAAATAAAAACTAGTAAATGAACATTAAGTTAATATTAAAAGAAAGAAAAAAAATGGAACATTAGCGTTAAAGAAAAGAAAAGGCAAAGGGAATTTACAAGGAAATTAAACTACATTAAAAGAAAAATAAAATAAAATATACTAGTAAAGGAAATTAAACTAATACTAAAAAAGGGTAAAAAAATTAATTACAACTATTTAACTTGAATGCGAATGTAGTATTGACAACTATATTCACATAAATATAAGTGCATTATTATAACAATAACGACATTATTTAGTCGTATTGTTAAATTATGTTAGCACTATTTAACGAATTAATAGAAAAGTAACAATGTGTTAAATGTGAAATGTGAGAAAAGTAATAACTAAGGAATTAAAGAAAGTTAGGGAATTAAAGAAAGTTAGGGAAATGTAAGCAAATAAGATTAATTATGCAAATGAAATGAATATTTGAATTGAAATTGAATGTAACCCGATCACTCCAAAAGAGAAATAATTGAGTTAGAAGGACCGGGGATGCAAGCGAGGTACTTGAATTGCTAAGGGATCCTCAAGTCAGGGAATGTGTTCCAATAATCCATTCCTCGGGTGATGATCCAAGCAAGAATTTTAGTGTCAGAGATTCGGCTCTTGGTACTTCGACAGGGTTTCGGCGTCGAGGCTCGGTTTGCTCGACGACTCGACAAAACTTCTCTCATTAAACCTCTCTCTAAAATTCTGTCCTGAAAACGTACTAGGGGTACGATATTTATAGAATTCTTCAACCAATGAGATGCTGCCACGTTCTAGGGCATGTCAGGCCATTTGGAGTTGGTGGTCGCCAAGTTGGACATGGCGATCGCCATGTTTTAAAAGGTTCCACAAGGTTCTATTGGCGGTCGCCACAATGCAAATTGGCTATCGCCAAGTTGGAGGTAGCGGTCGTCATTTTTTGCTAAGGTTTCCAAGAGATTCTATTGGCGGTTGCCTTAATGAACATGGCGGTCGCCATATCTGGAAATGACTTGCATAGCAAGTAACTGGTAGTTCATCATAATTTTTTATTGGTTGGAAGGTTTTGATGATTGGGTTCAAATACCGAGCTTGGATCATTTTTTGAGTATCGTACTGAGACACCATTTCAACTGTTTTCATTATTTGATTCATCTAAGACTGAGCGGTGCCAAATTAGGGTGTCTACACACGTAAAAAACACATGTTACAAAATAGAAAAGAACTAAGTCTCACAAAGACTTGAAATTTTGTTCAGATCTTCATTTGCTCACTGATCTCCACACAAATTAAGGTTGTTTAGCTATCCACAACATAAACAAAACTAGTTTGTTTAATTTTAGACCGTTTCGTTAAAAACATCCAAACATTTGTTTTGGTCAACAAAGTCTAAGCATGTAATTTTGTTCGATTTTTAATGGTCCCAAAAAATACTCGAACCCAAAAAAATGAAAAAGATCACATTGTTAAGGTGGAAAACAAACATTTTTAATTGTTAAAATTGTTGAAAATTCATATCCAAGACATATTTAGGTAAAATTCTCATATATAAAATAAAAACACATTAGATTGATCAATATGATAAAACAAACATAAAATATAAAAAAATAAAGAAGTAACCTATGTCACATATGAGAGGCACGACAAGTCGCTGTTTTAAAGCCATACTGACGATTAAAGACAACTTCAAGATATAAGTGTGTGTTTGGCATAAATTTTTTTTATAAATTTTTTGATTTTTTAACTTTCTTGTAAAAAAAAGTAAATATAAAAAGATGTGAAAAAAAAAACCAATTAATTATAATGAAAAGTCAAACAAATGAGCTTTTTTTAAAAAAAATTAACAAAAAAAACTAAACAAAAAAGAAGCTGTAGATGGCTACTATCAAAATAATATCATAACTCAAGCAAATCAAGAATTTCGAGCTACACGAACGAGTGGCTCGATATCATAAACGACAGCGTTATACAGAGATAAATCTTTTTTGAGCCTAGTTGCTCAAACACCAAGCTACTCTCCTCATAATAGCTCATATGCTAAAAGGACCCAAGTTACTCGGATTTGAGATATTGGTCCCTCAATGGCTCGGACTCACTCAGGAAAATTTGAAGCAGCTTGGTTCTTGGCTTCGAGTCACTCAATTAAAATAACCTAGATGGTTTGAAGCGCTCAAAGTAATCAAGATGTGGCCATGGGATAATCAAGCTACAAGAGACTTGAGTTGACTTACCCAAGCTACTAAGGCTATGAGTAGCTCGGCTATTACAAAAAGGATTCAAATTGTAATTACAAGTTGACATACAAACATAATAAGGTAGTGCAATGCGTATTATTCGAACGAATCGAGCAATGAGCAACTCGACCTACTGGGCACCTATAGCTCGAACGATTATGTATCATCAATTATCAACATATGGAGCTCGCCTACTGTTGGGAAGCTCGAATGACTACTGTCACCTCATAAGGTAATGATCAAAATATATATTCAATAGTAGATGATCCATTGGAATTTCTCTCCACAGCTTAGTTATATACCTTGGGACACACATTATTTCATAGCACAGACTATGAAGCGTGACTCTGACTACAAATAAAGACATTCCACAATACAGACTGTGAAGTATAACACAGATTATGATGGTAGCACTGACTACTCAACTATATTTTCATTGCACAGACCATGAAGACAGTATAAATTCTAAATGTAGCTCTGACTACTTAATCGAGATGACATAGCACAGACTATGTGGTTCAGTACAGACTGAACAAAACCAAAACATATATAGAACAGACTATATCAGCAAAGATTCCTTTGAGAATCGAAAGTGTCCGAGAGACAATGAAGGCAATGGCAGTACAATTGTGCACAAGACGTTGGGAGACATGTGATTTAGTTGCTAACGAAAGGACTCATCGAGCCACGGGACCCACCCACTAGTGTTACTCGAGTGACCACCGAGTCACTCGACCCGAGTGGATCGAGTACTTAACCCAAAGGGGTCGGATATCCACGGGGCACTTGTTGGCCAGTTTAGTTGAGTTGGAGTAGAACATTGATTCACCGAAAAGTGATTAATTTGCATATCTTATCTCTTGATCTTAGAGATTGCCTCTCCTGATTCAATTATATCTCTTAGAGTCCCGTTCTAATCCTAATAATTTTATTAAAAAATTATAAATAGGAGGAATGATCGTACTCTTAAGGGATCATAATTTATATTACTCGATACGAGTTATACTATCAATACTTCAAACTCAATTAGTTTTTTCTTTTTTTTTCATTCAACTTAATCTCGGTTGGTTTTGTATTTTTGACTATTTTACAAATTTTTTTATTTTTATAATTATTTATTATTTATTTATTCTAAAAAAACTTACCCAAGCTAAGTCAAAAATCTCAAAATTATCTCCACGTTACGTCATCGGTGAAAAATAGAGTAGCAAGCCACTGTCCAAGTGTTCATAACATATAGAAATAATTGTAATTTATCATTGTTTTCAAGACTTATGAAGTAATAGAAAAGTTCTTTTATTTATAAAATCTCAAGACATTTCTTTATAAAAGGTCACATCAGTTGATTTTTAAAAAGCATATCTTTCATTTTTCTTAAAAATAATGTCACACTTCTTTATTTAAAATTTTGAAACAAAATTCTAATGAAATTCCCCCGTTTGGAATGATTTTCTATTTGGTAATTTTATTTTTATTTATTTTTGGTTTTAGTAAAAAAAAATTATCGTTTAACTGAATTATTATATTTTTTAACTCATCTAATCGAGACGAATTAAAAAAATAAAATTTTATAATAAGAAAAATATTCAAAAAAAATTAAAAAAAACTATAATAAATTAATAAATCAAATTTTATGATATTTATTTTTTTAATATTTTTTTATCTTTTGATAAATAAATTTACTCTCTCGTCACATCAAAACAATTCGTAAAATTAAAATTTAAAAAAAATTCAAAAATATACAAAAAGACAAAATTTATAAAAATTTAACTCAAAAGTCAAAAGACGAAAAAGTTGGCATTAAAAGTGTTTGACAGTATTGTGAATACTGCCAAACACTTTAATTTGACAATATTCGCAAAATTAGGATTTTGCGAACCTAGTTTTGCAATTTGGTATTTTGGATAAATATGTACAACCTAGAAAAAATATGTACAACTTTATTTTTTTTATATTTTTTCTAACAGTCAAAAATAAGTCCTAGTTTTGCAAAATTAGGGCTTATTTGGTATTTTGGATAAAGTTGAAAAATATAGAAAAAATAAATAATACAATAAGTTGTACATATTTTTTTTAATACCATGAATTATGAAATAGATTATGTATATAGTGAATAATTTGATTTATATTTGATGGTGGGATAAAGAATGAGATAAGAGTTATAGAGTTATTTTTAACTGTTAAATAAATAGATAAAATAATCTGAAATTTGGTACTAATAAAATCAAGAAAAATATGATATTATTAATATCATAAATAAATTATTAGTAATTCAGTATTTATTAAATTTTTAATCTTAGCTAGTCCTGCAATATAAACACGAGATAAGGAGTTAAGAAGACAAAATCTAAACATGTGAATCTTATATGTTTTTTATCCGATCTAATTCATCATTTGTTCAGCGAACCAAATAATACCCTAAAGTAATATATATATATATATATATATATATATATAGAGAGAGAGAGAGAAGGGGGGAGAGAGGGACAATATTACGTAGTATTTTTAATAAATAAATAATTATAACTCAAGTAAATTATTTTTTATCTGTTAATAATTTAATAAAGTGAATTATTATATCTTTATTATAAATTTTTTAATAATAAAATTAAATAAAAATATCACATAAAATTATTATATAATAATTTAAGAGCAGTGAATAATTAGTGAAAAAGAAAAGTGAGAAAAGAAAGAGGAGTTGGAGGTGGAGATAAGACAGAGCTACATGCAGGAAGAGATGATGGGTGGCGAGAGAGGGGATAGACAGGTGGCGGAGAGGGTGAAGGGCAAGGGACCACGTTGTAGAGAGGAAAGAGGAATTAATCGCAGTGACGGAAAGGAGAAATTTAATATAGTGGGACACAATTTAGCGTGTAATAATAATAATAAATAAATAAATAAATAAAATTGACAGTTAAACACAATGAGAATTTTATTTTTATAATTAATAAATATAAAATTTAAATGTCCATGAGTAAACACATAAAAATTTATAACACATTTTTTTATAAGAGGAAAATACTTTTGATAAATATTTCAAATCACAAAAATTACAAAATTTTTAACATTTATAATAATTTATAAGTATATTTTTATAATTAATCACGACAAATCTTATCTTCAAATTTGAAAAAAAAAAGCAAGAATGAAGAGAGAGAAAATAAAGTTGAAAATAAGAAATCAATTTCGGTTTTCACCATGTGCTTTAAGGCATGTTTGGTTCTAAGTAGAATAAAGAATGAGATAGCATTTAAAGAATCTTTTGAAGCTACATAAATGGAGAAGATAATAGGGAGGGAGGGATAAATAATTTGAGAGGATCAATGTGAAATAAATAATTTTATAAATATAAAAATATTGATTCCTCGTATGGAGGATCAATAGATCAATCAGGTAAACCAAATATGAGACTAGCAATTTAAAAATACAAATTTTAAAAATGTGAGTCTTACATATTTTTTTAGTCTAATTTAATTTTTCCGAGTCCATCAAAACAAATATGATCAAGGAGTATAATATAATTTTATATAAACGCAAACAAACTAATAGAAAAACTACAAAAGTATAAGTGTACTAGACATAATTTTATAAATTTGGTGGGACACAAATACAATAACAAGAGAACATTATAAAAATACAAAATATAAAATACTAGAGTTATTATATTTTTAGTGGGTGCACTGATCCTAACTAGTTTATGTTGCCTTGCCCTTAAATAAGAGGAGGACGGTTAGCTGTTGTGTAGAAATTAGTTTGAGGTTTTATGATTTTAATTTGTCCTTAAATCGTAATTTTATGAGAGTAGAATTGTAATTAATTTTTATATTGAATGCTGGATGTGTAAATTATAATCTGGCCTTGCTTTGTAATTATAAAAATCTAAAATTTTAAAATATTTTTAATATTTAATATTTTTATATATCATGGTCAAGTTTTTAATTATTTAAATTCCTCTCTCTTTTTTAAACCCTCTTAATTAGATAAAATAACTCTAGTGAAATTTGTAAAAAGATTACTAAAAACTGAGAATAATTTGAAAACTATTTTAATTTTGTGATGTTTTTATGTTTCTATAATTATTTGTGTTTAAAGAATTTTAAATAATGGAATAAAATTTTTAAGAAGATCGTTAATATGAAGAAAAGAAAAAAAAAAGAAGTGAACCAAAGCTGCACGATTGTTAACATGTCTCGTTTGGGATAATTTTAGAGATTTTTGCATATTCTTATTAGTTTTAGATTCTTTAGTTAATCTTTTTCACTAAAGCCGAAAATAAAAGACATAAAAAATGGCACATTAACTTATTTTAATATATTTTTTATCTTTTTAAATTTCTTTTATAGCTTGTTTAAAATTTTAATTTTTAGCTCTTTTACGTGAGATAAGTTAAAAATACATAATAATTTGACCAAAAAATTAAAAAAATTAATAAAGACAAAAGAAAAAGTTTCGTTTGGAATAGATTTTAAAATTTTATTTATTGTATTTTCTATTTTTATTATATTTTAATTAAAAAATTATTTTTCAGATCATTTTAATAATTTCAATGAGAGTAACCAAAAAACTAAAACAAAATCAAAAGATAGAAAAAATTTTTACTAAATATAAAAATAAGTAATATAAAATCTCACTTATTAGTTTATTTTTATATTTTTATATTTTAATCATAAAAATTTATTTTTTAAATTTTTTTTTACAAAATTATTGAAAAAATTATAATAATTTGATCATATAAAAAAATATTTTAAAAAAACAAATAAATCATTAGCGGCAAAACGGGGCTATTATTTTTAGAAGCTCCCGTACATATAAATAGAGAAGGCGGTGGAACTGGAATGTAACAAGAGATAGAGATGGCGACCCGCGTGGGTACAGGCGAGGCGAGGCCGCCGGTGCAGCAGCAGCCGGCGCCAGTCCAGTAGCATCCGGCGGAGGTGCAGCAGCAGACGGCGGTGAAGAAAAAGATGAGGGTGATGGTAGCCGTAGACGGGAGTGAAGGGAGCTTCTATGCTCTGAAGTGGGTTCTCGACACTCTTTTCCCGTCCGGCGGCGGCAGTGCAACGGCTGAGCTGAACCAGGATTTAGGTACGGTGACCGTCGTTCACGTTCAGCAACCCTTCCATCCTTACATCTACCCAGCTGGACCAGGTACACGCAATCCTCTTCCACCCAAATAATTCGCGTGCACGCCTATACACGTATATTTAGGCAACGTTTGTTTTGGCATAAAATAATTTATATATAAAATAATTTTATAAAATTAATTTTTTTATTTATTATTTTTGATATTTAATTAATATTTAAAAAATATTTTTAATAAAAAAATTTAAAATAATTGCTACAATGTATGATCTCTAGTTTTGTCTAAGAATGACAAAAGATGTGAAGAATTAAGTGAAAAAATTGAATGAAAGTGTGCGAATGTACAATTTCAAAATTAACTAACGAGTTAATTTTTTATAAGTTAAATTTAGTTTAATGAGGTAAAATATTTTACTAAAAAAATATTTTACATATGTATTATCAATTAAATAATGGAAAATAAATAAAATATTTTATCTAAAAATATTTTATATCGAAACAAATAGATCCTTAGTTCATGTCTGGACTAATTTTTTTGTTTTTTTTAAGTGATTTTTATCAATATTGACTCAATTACGTGAGCAAATACTCAATTCTCGTAGAACAAGTTTAGGTGATCTCTAATTTTTTAATTATTTGTGTGTTTAGTAATATTCATTGTTATTTTATTATTGTTTTATCCAACATGTAAACACGTGTCATCTAGTAATTTGAATAGAATATTATTATAAAAGTATTGAATAATTGTTTCAAATAAGTGTACTTTTAATGTGAAAATAAAAAAGTAATTTTTTTTTATCAAAACTTAAAAAAATTCATATAAGACCGAAAAAAGTTAACTTAACACATTTTTTGATTTTTTTTATATTTTTTTTTATCTTTATTGAACTTTTTTTAAAATTAGCATTAACGGGTATACTTTTTAAAATATTCTCATCACAAGAAACAAAAAAAAGTAAAAAATTAAAATCAAAATATAAAAAAAGTTGAAATAAGTAAATTTTTTATTTTATTTTTTGATTAAAAAAAATTATTTTTTTATTTTTTCATGAGGTTAGAAATCGAAAAACTACACTCATTCAGAGCTGAAAAAAGTTACAAAAAAAAAAAAAAAAAATCCAAGCAAAGCATATTGTGGAAAGAGCGATTTGAACCCGGAAGGGGATTTGCAAATGTATTTACAATAAGATTGTAGAAAAGAAGACAAATTTAAGTAATTTTAACATATAAAAAAATTAAATTACTATATAATAATAATGCTTTTTGGCCGCTAAATATGGGGGCGGATTCAAATTCTCTATTTTTTTCTATAAAAAAAATATAAGTCTTTTCGTTTAGTTATCAACTCATCTAAAAATTTATACTGTTAAAAAAAATAATTTTATTATTTATATTCTCAACACGCCTTTCACGTGTGGCCCAACTCGCCTTTATCACTCAACTACACCCGTGCAATTTTTTTAATTATTTGATAAATAATTAAGTTTGAACACATGATCTATTATTAATTTTGATATCATATTAAATTGTTAATTACTAACTTATTTAAAAACTCAAAATGTTAAAAAATAAATAAATTTATTATTCATATCCTCAACAATATTATTAAATTTGTTGAGAATATTATCATATACAAAAAAAAAAAAAAATTTATATTGGTCCAAAATGGATTACTAGATGATTAGATTACACAATTTTCAAAAAATTAAAAAATTTACTTTTATAATTATATTTGTTAGTTCATTTTTTTAGTGTAAATGTTTCTCACTAGGTAATTATATTTATCGGTGTCCCATTTAACTTAATTTCTTATAATATTTTTTATATAATTTAAAATATGAACTATTCATATTATTAAAATAATTTATCAAAATATTATTAAAAAATAAAAAATAAAAAATAAAATTTTTTATTTATTTAAAAAATAAAAATAAAAATCTTTAACCACGGTGAGATTCCCGTGATTGTCCCGAAACAAAACACATCTTTAAATCAAAAAATTTCTACCAAAGCTTTTAACAAGTTAATTAATCCTATATATTTGTGGTTAATCTATATCATTTTCATATAATGAAAATGATATTAATTTAGACTTACCAAATAGGTTTACTTGACATGCCTACTAATTATGTGGTACAGTTAAAATTATTTATTTATTATTTTAATAATTAAAAATTATTACTTATTTAATTATACAATATAAATAAACATATGAAGTACGTCTCTTTATTAAACCTAAATAGCATTACCCAATTTAAAATTGTGATATAATTTCTCAAGTTTTAAAAGAGTGAATTTTTTCCATCCTAACAAGATATGATTTTCAAATTTTCCATGTCTTTGAAATTAGTTGTGCATGCAACAACACCTACAGTGATGGAATCCGTACGGAAAGCCCAACAACAAAATGCCATTGACATATTTTCTCGTGCCATGCGGATGGGTCAAGGAAAGAGGGTAAGTTTTCAAACGTTGGAGACCCCCTCCCCTCCTCCATCGATCGTACTTGTGTTTGTCATTTTTTTTGGTATAAATTTTTAATTTTATAATTTTTTATTATAAAAAAAGTAGATGGAATGATTATAGTAGAAAGATAAATAAGTAAGTTTTTTAAAAAAGATTTTAACAAAAGTTAAGTCAAATAGAGGCACAGTTTTAATTAAAATCCGATCAAAGTGTTTGTTTAGAATGTTTAAAAAAATTACTTTTTAAGAGATTTAATTTATTTTATATATATAAAAAAAAGAAAAATATTGTTTGGGATACTCCTTTTTAGGTTATATTTTTAGCTTTTTGTTAAAATGTATAAAATATTTTCTCTCTTTATTTTTTATTTTTTAAATTGCAGGGTTTGGCATAATAGCATGGTTTTATTTTTAATAATAGAGTTAGTTTTTTAATTGATGGTATTGTAATAATTTTATTGCAAAAAAAATTAAACAGTATTTGAAATATGTATAGAATTTTTTTTTATATAAAAAATAAAAAATTAATAAATTAATAAATTAATAAATTTTTTAAAGATACCAAACAATCTAATTTAAAAATTAATTTTTTTTAAATAAAAAAAAATTACTTTTAAGAAATTCCAAACAAGAGCGTTATCATATGTTTATCAAGGAAAGCAAAGCTACACCTAGCTAGCTACCTAACTTCAAATTTCTTTTTGCCAATTTTTTTATTATTATTTTGAAATTTGTGTAGGTTAAGGTAGAGACTTTGCTTCTTGAAGGAGAGCCAAAGGAAATGATTTGTGAAGCTGCAGAGAAAGTGGAGGTTGATCTTCTAGTTGTGGGTAGCCGTGGACTAAGCAAGATTAAAAGGTATATTTGCTTAACATTCACATTTACGTAATGTTTAAGAATTTTTCGTTAATTTCAGAAATAATTTAATACTTTTCAAACAATTTTTAATTCGCTCTAAATATAAAATAACATATTTTACATATTGGACAAAATATTAGGGAAAAAAATAACGAATCCCACTAATTCTTACACAAATAGCTGTAATGTTAGATAATCGACTCAATTTAATTATTACAAAAGTATTGAACAATTTCGGGTTTAAAAAAAAACTTTTTTTAACTAAATTTCGTGATTTTTGTTTATTTTGATTTTTTTCGTCTTCTGAGTAAAAAATTTTATTTTTCGAATTGTCTCGACAAAATACATTGAAAAACTAAATTTTTTAATCAAAATGATAAAAAAAAGTTTAAAAACGAAAATAAACAACATAAATTATGACTGATTGACTTATTTTGATTTTTTATATTTTGATAAAAAAAATATACTTTTTCACCTCTTCTTGACGAGAGAAGTTAACAATTTGACTAAATAATAAAAAAATTATTTAAAATAAAAATAAACAAATAAACAGTTATCGCAAACTGGACCAATATCTAGTTTCAATAATTTTTCTTTTTATTTTTACTACAAATACTTACTATTCTCTTTCTCTTCATTCTATTTTTTCTAAAGTTATCATCCTACGGCACCCATACTTCCAAATAAAATAAAGTCATTATATGGTGGGAAAAAGATTATATGTTAATTATCATGTTTACTTCTGCAATATTCCAATTTTTTTTTTTATAAGCATAGATTGGTTGGTTTAACAATTATTTTAAAATATCATTATACTGCCTTTATTTTATTGTTGATATTTATTTTCTGACTGTCAAATATTTGAAAAACTTGGTGATCGAGCTCTCAGGTGATTAGTACAAGTTCTATAGACTATTAAATGCAGTGCCTCGTTTGGCATAAGCTAGATTTTGGGGTTTATAGGCAACAAGAGAGAGGGGATGACAATTTTATTCGTTTTGTCCCTTCTTTTAGCTTCGTTTTGTTTGGGTTTTATTCAGTCCCGTTAGGTAACGAGTAGAGATGATATTTGTATTCCTAATTTTTGACTGGCACCTTCGATTAGATAAATTAAATATATATAATTTATAAATATGTATATAAATTTTATTCTTTAACAATATTATATAACTAAAATACAAAAATACTATATTTATTTTTAATTATTTACTTCTATTTCTTATTTTTTTATTTTAAATTCTAATTATTGATTAAATTATTATTTTATTATCTTATCATGTCATTATTATTAGTATTAAATCTCTTATAAAGTAAAAAAAGTATTTTTCTTAATTATTATTTTTTAATTCCGTTCTGTTAGTAAACAGGATAGGAGTGAGAGAATGTACTCCCGCTCTAAACTTCGTCTCGTTGTTATACTGAAAGTATTAGTTTAAACGGCTTCATGGGAGGGTTTTTTGTCCCCTCTTTTTTTTATTTTAGTGGTCTTTTTTGTTTTTGCTTCAGCATTTTTTACTTTTTTATTTTTGGAATTAAGTGAAATAAAAAGTAAATACTTGATTCATAACTAAAAAAAGGGTTTAGAAAAAAATATAAAAATTAATTCAGTTAATATTTTTACGCATCTTTAGTAAATTTTGTTATTAAATAAAAAGATTATTTACTTTTTAGGTTTCTTCTAATCAAGAGACTAGAAACATAAAAAAAAAAATGAAAAACTCAAAATGTGAAAAATGTTAAGAAAAGAAAAAAATAATTTTAGAAAAGATTTGAGATTTTTTACATAGCTCCAAAAGAGTCTTAAGCCCAACTTGTTTGGCGTGGGATCATAAATTGAAAATCGAGTCATTTACGACAAATTAATTTTATCTCTAAGGTCTCGTTTGGTAACGTTTATGTTTTTTATTTTTTATTTTTGTTTTTAAATTTTTCGTAAACTGTAAATGAAAATATGTTTGGTAATTATTTTTGTTTTCAAAAAACTGTAAATAATTTTCAAAATTTACAAAATTTTAAAAATAAAAAAATTGTATTTTTACTTGTTTTGTAAATAAAATTTGATTGGATTTATCGGTAACCTCCAATTATCACTTTTCAAATATTTATATTATCAAATATTTTTTATTTTTTATTTTTTTATAAACATAAACAAAAATATATTTTTTATTTTTTTAAAATAAAAAATAAAAAACTGTAAACGTTAACAAACGGGTTCTAAATGTATGTATTTTTTCGTTAATAAAATTACAGACAAAAATGAGTACTTACTCTTTTTATCACCATATGGTTATTGTAGAAAGTACTTGAAAAATTATTTTTTTACTAAAAAATTGTTATTTTGTGAAGACAAATTTAAATTTTTTTTGCTAAATATTTGGCATTTGTAATAAAATATTCGTCATTAATTAAAGCATGCTTATACTCCCATTTAATCATTAAATTGGCAATTTTTGTGTTGTAAAATTTTTATGAATTTGATATATTTTAACCTTTTTTTTTGTTGACTTGAATTTTTTTAATATTTTTCAGTCATTGTGCATATGTACCATACGTTTCTCTCTAATATTGCTTTCATGAGACCATTTTTAATCCTATAGGCCACCTTAATTCAAGATATCGTACTATATTAAAGTAATATTTATTAGACATGTCTCTAGTATTTGGCAAAAAAATAACCATTTTCGAAACGAAATTATAATTATTTTATTTTTTATAATTCTTAACATAAAGTCATAAAAACACATTAATTTATTATTTCAAATGCGATGTGATGTGCAAAAAGAGGATAAGTTTAGTTTATTTTTTAAAGAAAATTTGCTTGAAATTGTTAATTGATCTAATTCTTTAGCTAACAAATATTTAAAATAAACTTGCGACATTGACCAATTAAATACGTTAGATTAAAAATAATTATTTTTTAAAATATTTTATAAACTAAAACCAATTTTTTTAAGAAATAAACTGAGTTTTAAAGGATTTTTTTTTTAAAATTTGCCAAGAAAAAGTTTTTGATTTAAAAAAAAATACAAACGAATATCAGTATTTGTTTTTATTATAATATCAGTGTTTTAATGACGAAATATTATTATCATTAATAATAAAATTATTTTTTGTGAGAGAAATTTATAATCATCACAAAAAGAATACGAATTAATGATGAAATATTATCATATAAATAATTAAGGATTATTTAATGACTGAAAATAAAATAAGTGGCAAAAGAAAGCATTATTGCAACAAAATGTGATCCTACTAATGATTAAAGGATTTTTTCAAAAAAAAGTAAAATGGAAAAATAGTTATTTGTTGCGACCAAATATCTTTGTCACTAATAATTAAATAACTGTTTGTGAGAAATAATAAAATTCATCACAAAAAAGATATGTATTGGTGACGAAATTAAAAATTTTCTAGCCAAGAGAATATTTTTAGAGAGAAAAATAATAAAATTGTTTTTATAGTGAATCTTTAAAATTTTGTCACAAAAAATTCTTTTTCTTTTTGTAGTTATTTTTTTTAACAAATGGCTTTTGATCTGTTTTTGTGATGCTCTTTTTGTCACTTCTCGCGAAACTTGACTCTGTTTGGATAGCTTTTTTGGCGGCTTTTTGTTTTTTTTTTTTGCAGTTTTTTTATTTTTCTGATTTTTTTATTATTTTGGTCAAGTTGTTTTCAATTTTTTTGATTAGAAATAATAAAACAAATTTAAAAGTAGATTTCTGACAAAATACTCTGAATATTCTATTCAAGTTCTTCCAACTTTTAAAATATAATAATATCTCTCATTCATAACTTATTTACTATCACTATCAATTACATATAATTATTAATATTAAATATATAAATGGGTAAAATTATTCATTTTGAACCAAAAATAAAAAAAATTAACTTTTTATCTAAATAATCAAATTCAAAAAGTTAGCTTAAAAGATAAGTTACTAAGTAATCTACTTTAAACTCAATTTAATTTGGATAAATTACACTTACCTCCATTGAGATTTCTGACAAAAATAAAAACCTCTTATATGGTTGAGAAAATATTACTAACCTTCCATCATGTTTAATTTTTGAATCAATTAAGTTCAACAGTTAACATTTTGTTACACTTAACAGAAATCACCCCCAAATCAACTCAAAACCACCGCTAAAAACTACTATCCCAAACTACTACCCCAAACCCACCATGTCTCTCTCTCTCTCTCTCTCTTTCCTCTGCCATCTCTCTCTCATATCTGCCTTCTCTCTCTCTCTCTCTCTCTCTCTCTCTCTCTCTCTCTCTTATGTGTGTGTATATATATATACACCCACGCCACTGCTAGTGCGACACAGTTGCACCACCCACGCCACTACCGCAGCCTCATCAGGCTACCGCCATCACCACTGCTCAAGTCGTCACCATCGCCACTGTTGGCGTTGCAGCACCACCTCGCCAACGCTGCCCCAACTCTAGCGACCACCAGACTCTCTCTTCCCTTTCTCTCTCTTTCTCTTTTTCTCTCTCTTTGTGGAGAAGGACGTTGGCCCTCCGTCGGTCGTTGGGATCGGGTTTCGAAAATCAACCGGCGTAGTCCGCCAAAAAATCCTCTTTGACGGCGGCGGAGAAATTGGAGTTGGTGAACTGAATAGGGAGAGTTCTTGGCCTCGTTTGGGGCCCCCATCGAGTGGAAGAGAAGAGATCGATTGTGACAGCGTTGGGAGAGAAATTGAAGGGTCTGCGATGAGGAGAAATAGATATGGGGAAGGAGGCGGTGTTGGCAAGGTGGTGTTGCGGCTTGAGCAGTGGCGATGGCGGCGGCTTGGTAAGGCTGCGGTGGTGGCATGAGTGGTACGACTGTGTCGCGCCAGTAGTGGCATGGGTGTATATATATATATATATACATGAGAGAGAGAGAGAGAGCAGAGAAAGAGAAAGAGAGAGAGAGAGAGAGACGGTGGGTTTGGGGTGGTTTTAAGGGTGATTTTGGGTAGTGATTTGGGACAGTAGGCTTCAGATGTGATTTTGGGTGGTTTTCATTAAATATAACGGAATGTTTAACGGTTGGACTTAATTGATTTAAAAATTAAATCTAATGAGAAGTTAGTGATATTTTCAAAACTATATGGGATGTTTTTATTTTTGTTAGAAATCTCAGGAGATGTTAGTGTAATTTATCAATTTAATTTTTTGACTAAAAATATAAAAAAGTAAAAAATTAAATTTTACAACCTACTTTAAAATTAATTAAAATTTTTAACTAAAAATATAAAAAAAATAAAAAATTAATTTTTAAATTGGTTACCAAACAGGTTTAATATTAATTGATAATTATTCAAATGAATGTGTTTGATTGTAGGATCTTTTTGGGAAGTGTGAGCGACCATTGTGCCCACCATGCCAAATGTGCCGTTCTCTTAGTGAGGCCGCCACCACCCTCGGAGTCCAAGGAGTAGTGCATATCTAGTGGTCTCCAAAAGATGATATAATAATGTTTGCAAACTACTACTATTATATGTATATGTGATGTATAAAGTAATATAAACAACTCGTTAATGTCTGTTTTCTTGCATGGATTGTACAAAAGCAATAAATTTCTTACGCGTTTTTGTTAGTCTCATTTTAAATTGCAGGAATATTTGAACTTTATTGAATTTGAAAATGAATTATAATATTTGATGAAATTTCAAAATTAAAGAAATCAAATTTTTGATTTTTCTTTTTTAATGTTAATTTTCAAATCAAATGGTGGAATGGCTTTAAAGTTTGGCGACATAAATGAAAAAACTTGATTGAGAAAAATCTTTAAAATTTTGAAATTTTATACGTAGAGTTCTCTCAGTTATTTGATGAGTGTTAGATGTAAAATAACCTTTTATTTGGTAAAAGAAACACCTATCTATACGAGCGTGAAGTGAAAAGTCATAAAAATACTTAAACTCTTAATAATTACATCTATTTTATTTATTTTTAAAAAATAATTATTTATGTTTATAATTATCACTTTTATTATGTTTTAAATAGTTAATATTTAATGACATAATTATTTCTATTTTTAAAGAGATAATTATTTAGACAAATAATTGTCTTTTCTCTTAAAGAGAGAATTATTTAGTAATATCATTATTATTATTTATTTTTAAAAAAAAAATAATTATGCACTTTTAATTTGATTTAAAAAAATATTTATTTTTCTTTCATGTAGGTTCTATATACCAAGTAGTTTAATTTAATTAGTTAAAAATTTGTCATATGAAGGGCAACATCATTGTACATGTGGCGACAAACAATTGAACTGTTTGTGCGATTTAATTTTCAAATTTTTTTGTTGGTATTTAAACACCAATTTTCAAACGCGAACAAAAGTAAAATTACGCACAAAAAAGTAAAAAATAATTAACATCGAGGATTTACGTGGTTCGGCACACACTGACCTACGTCCACAAGTAAGAGATAAAATATTTCACTAACGTTGAATGTAAAAAGTACAGAACCCGTCGTTATTTTCTCTACCAGCTAATCTCTCAATTTTCTGTCTCACGACCTTAAATTCTAAAACTCCACTAGTGTTATATTTATAGGCATATACGTGAATGTTAGGATTTGTATGCTGAAAACTATGTTTTTAGTATTTAATTTTATTTTAATAAAATTAATTTTTTATTTTATGAAAATCATAATGAACAATATATGTATATCATTTTTTTAATGTTATGCATGGATTTTATTTATTCTATATAGTATTTAATGTGACATGTAGAGTACGATTTGCACACAGAAGATCAGATTTTAAGTTCTTACATAATATAAATTTTATGTTCACAGTTTGAATAAAAATAAAAATACCATCGGTACGATTGTAGTACAGAGTTTTAGTAGGTCTGTCTTGTTTACGGAGAACAGATAATACCGTCGTCTATTGTTCCGACTCACTGTGCTAGTACACTTTGTGTGTATTGAACATGACACATTGAGGTAATTAATTTTATACTGACTATATAAATTAATTCATACCCGAATGTTATTATGAATAGTGCTTATGTTCTTAATCCGGAAATAATTATTGATTTGCGTATATTTAATATTCGTTATTTTGATTAGTTAGATTGTGCAATCTTATATGGGTTTATATTTTCGGTGAGTTGTATAGCGGTACTTATTTATATGGTGAATATTAATTATTGACAAAATTCGCGTCTCGAAAGATCGGAATTGACGATACCTCCTTAAGAAAACTTATAAGTTTTAACCGGGCTAAATCTTACAGGTAGATTTGATTATCCGATGGTTAAATAAGTTAAGTGGAAGGGCTTAATAAATTACAAGATGTCGATTAAATTAAATTGTTAGTAATTAAATTTAATTTGCGGGTATCGAGAATCTTAACGTAGGGAGAAATGTTAAGCATTTAATAACAGGAGCTCAATGCAAGATGATCTTGAGATTGTGGGTCAGAGTGCAATTATAATTCTTTAGTGGTGTGAACTGTAATTTAGTATTTCATGGAAATTATAGAAATTGCTGCAAGATTTTCATAATTGCAGATACCGCTATAAAGTTTGTTTAATTGCAGAAACTGCTACATACGAATTTGTATTCCACTAGTAGTTTGACTCATAATTATTTCACAGGTCCCTGTCTTAACCATATAAAAATTCGAGTAGGCTGAACAAGTTTCATAACTTGTCTTCAAGACTAAAGTTGTCTAGATTCTACCGGTACGAGTTTTTGATATATTATAGCTCACACTATATTCGAGAATCGCATAAGAGAAAACAGTAGAAGGTCTGACGGGAGTTTTAACTCGAAATCAAAAACGTAGTTGAAGATTTGGTCAATAAAATGTATTCTTCTAAATTAACTTTGGTTGCACGGGTTTTAATTTTGATCGTTCGTTATCAAAAATTTTATCTGGAGCTCATTTTGGCGTTTGCCCGTCCAGTTAATTTTTTACCAAAAATCGTTTACAAAAATAATGATATTGACAATTTTGCCTCCAACAGTGTTGACCATAAAGAATTCTAGTCATCCCATATTATTATAAACTCTATACATAAAAAATTCTAGTGGACTCCTAATACCACCCTAACTCAATTAGATATTGACTAAAATAATATAATAAAATACGGACCAAGTAAAATACAAAACACAATCCAACAATCACCACCTTGGCTTAAATCTTACAAACCATCCTAAAGATAACACGCGTTGATGTTGATTCTTTTACCGTCGTCGTCGAACTGCCACACCCAAACTGTATGGCCCGCACCTCTACATCAAGGTGCACGCATCCCAACTCGGGTGCCCTACAAAGCTCACTATTTTGTAGATAAATGTGGCCTCATCTCTCTCCCTTTGTGCATATAACTGGAGAGATTACCGCCACTAACCAAATCAAGAGCAAATGAGACTCGCTTATGTCGAGGTGTACACATGTTCGTTACATCTGTCGTATTAGTCTCGTTGCTTGGAGCTTTCCTGTGAACATTCAACAACTGTTGCTCTTGCATCTCGCCAGCATCCTGCACACCATCTGATTTGCTCACATGCGCACTTGTACTACCTCGTCGCTTTCGTGTATTCCTGCGCCTATTCCGTGTGCTTTTTCGCAACTATTGTTCACCCTAATCACCCTTCTACTTTTTCTGTGTATGCCGCCTACCTATACTACTCAGCTGATGTCTGCCAATAGCTTCACCTATCACAGCATTCCATACGAGCTTGTATAGGTTTTCAATCATCTGTCTCTGCAGTACATCCCTGTTTTCCTTCGAAACTCAAAGAACTCTACCTCCGGATGAGAACCCGCAGCCTCTCGAATCCAGTATCCCCAGAGAAATTAAATTCTTTCTTAGATTCGGCACATGTCTAATCCCAGTCAAGATCAAAACGGTCCCATCAAACCTGCAAAACCGCACTGTTCTTATACTAACAACTCTACTCACTACATTATTTTTCATCCTAACAGTACCCCAATCACATGACTGGTATGTATCAAAATACTCTTTGATTACACACATGTGGAACGAATATCCAAAATCTAATATCCAATTTGATTTTTATATACCTGAAGTAACTGTGAGTACTTCTGATTCTTCATAATCGGAGCCCTCTGTAACTACTATCTTTGATGATTATTCTTTCCCTTTGTCTGCCTCGTACTTCAAACAATTTCTCTTCAGATGACATTCTTTGGCACAATAGTAACACTTTCCTTTACAACCTCTTGACTTGGAACGCCCTTTCTTCTTGGACCCCCTCCTGCTTCACTGTCGCTCTATATCGGAATTCCCCATTGGCTGATACAACCATTGTTAGGATTGGTATAATGGAAATTATATTTTTAGTATTTAATTTTATTTTAATAAAATTAATTTTTTATTTTATGAGAATCTTTATGAGTAATGTATGTGTATAATTTCTTTAATGTTATACATGGATGTCCGATATTCTGTATAGTATTTAATATGGTGTGTAAAGTATGATTTGCATACAGAAGATCAGATTTTAAGTTCTTCTAGAATATAAGTTTTATGTTCACAGTTTATATGAAAATGAGCATACCATCGGTACGACTGTAGCACAGAGTTTTAGTAGGCATGTCTTAGTTACGGGGAACAGATAATAGCGCCGTCTATTGTTCCGACTCTTTGTGTTAGTACACTTTGTGTGTATTGAACAGCATATTTGGGGTAATTAATTTTATAATGACTATATAAATTAATTCACACCCCAAGGTTATTATGAATAATACTTATCCCCTTATTCCTAAAATATTATTGATTTGTGTATTTAATATTTCTTGTTTTGATTCATTAGAGGGTGCGATTTTATATGGGTTATATTCTCGATAAGTTAGATAGCTGTATTATTTATATGGTGAATATTAATTATTAACAGAATCTACGTCCCGAAAGAACGGGATTGACGATACCCCCTTAAGAAAGCTTATAAGTTTTGTTCGGGCCAAACTCTGCAGGTGGATTTAATTATTCGACGGTCAAATAAGTTAAGCGGAAGGGCTTAAAGAATATCAAGATGCCGATTAAATTAAATTATCAGTAATTAAATTTAATTGGCGGGTATTGAGAATCGTAACGTGGGAAGAAATGGTAAGCATCTAATAACAGAAGCTCAATGCAATATGATTTTGAGATTGTGGGTTAAAGTGCAATTATAGTTCTTTAGTGGTGTGAATTGTAACTCAGTGTTTTATGAAAATTGTAAAAACTGCTGTTAGCTTTCCAGAATTGCAGATACCAGTATAAGGTTTACTTAATTGCAAAAACTGTTGATATGTGTTTGTGTTCCACTAGAAGTCTTACTCATAAGCACTCCCTAGATCCCTTTTATAGCCTTATAAATATGCTAGTAGGCCGAACTAGTTTTATAACTTATTTTTTAGGACTAATGCTGTCCAGGTTCTGTCGATTTGAGTTCTCGATAGTTCGTAACTCACACTATGTTCGGGAATCGCATAAGGAAATACAGTAGAAGATCTGACATGAGCTTCAACTCGGATTCAAATCGTAGTTGAAGATTCAACCGGTAAAAAGATATTCTTCTAAATTAACTTCGAATACAAGGGTTTTGTTTTAATCGTTTGTCATCAAAAGTTTTTATCTGGAGCCCGTTTTGACGTTTGCTCGTTCAGTTAATTTTTTTTATATAATCGTTTGCAAAAATAAAGATTTTGACAGTTTTGCCTCCAAAAATCATGTTGTCATCTCTCTGTGATTTGTCACTCCATTTTCTTTAACATCTCATGAGATATGAGAGCAGTAACAACCTCATTTAACCAAATGGTATCTTTTTCAAACATCAGTGTAGTCCTCAGATGCTCATATGATGAAGGCAATGAAACTAATATGAGGGTTACTTTATCCACGTCTTCGATCTTTGCGTCGATATAATTCAATTCCGTTAGTATCTCGTTGAACTCATCCAAATGCTCCATAAAGTTCGTTTCCTCTGTCAGCTGAAGTACATATAACTGTTTCTTTAAAGGCAACCGAGTCGTCAATGTCTTTGACTTGTACCTGCTCTCCAACTTAGACCAGAGTTTTGCTAGATTGTTTTCGTTGATGACTTCTCAAAGAGTGCTATTACTAAGATACAACTAAATCGTGTTGTTCGCCAAGTCTCGCATATCTTCCCACTCTACATCCTTCATCGTTTCTGGTTTTTTTGACTTCATCTTGAGAGCATTGATCAGTCTTTCGCGCGTCAAAATATTTTTCACCCTTTGCTACCACAAGGTGAAGTCGTTGTGGCAGTTAAAAAATTTAATTACGAAATTCAAACTCTTCAACGCCATTAGATTTGTGTCAGACAATATCCCACATTCTAAACTCGTCGCAATTTCAGATATGTGTAATTTTTGTCCCACGCAGCCTAAATCAACTCTGATTATACCTAATCGCTTCTGATTGTATCCGATCACACCCGATCAATCTCAATCTAAGTCGATCTGTTCTATCCAATAAAATAGTGTAGAAACTAAAAATTCTGACTGTACTGATGAATCTGCAGCGCTGAAAAACCTTAAGAGATACATTTTTCTTAAATTATTTTGCTATATATACAAATCGATATAACAAAATAATTTCAAATCATTTATTTCAATACTGTAACCACACCATATAATTACCCTTCAAGATCAATTCAAATCAGAATCACTCCAGCAACTTTTTTGTTCGTTGTGTGCCCGTGATTTTCGTTGATGAGAATGCAAACAAAATCACTTGTTCACACCAAATCAAAACTCAATCCTTTATCAATTAAAATTCCCAAACCAATTAAAGACCAATAAGTAATATCAAATCCTATCAATTTGAATTCGTTTCATTGAATATCAAGTTTTACCGAATTTGGTTCAAAATCAAATCCTACCCCACCGAAAACTATTGCGCCGTTTGGGAAAAAAATTGCTGCTTTGTTTTCGAAAAGAAAATTGTGATTTCAACATATCTTACCGAAATCAATTGCCGCTGCTCCCTTTTTTTCTTTCTTGTGCGAATTAAATAATTTTTTATTTATACGATACAAAATCAAAAATCGTACCTTGTTCCGATTATCCACCACAGTTTCAAATCTTCAATCGTCGGCTCTGATACCACTTGTTGGGATTGAACACCCATCTCTGAATGCGAACGGAAGCAAAACCACGTACAAAAAATAAAAAAATAATTAGCATCAAGGATTTACGTGGTTCGGTCCACACCGACCTACACCCACGAGCGAGAGAGAGAAAATATTTCATTAACGTCGAATGTGAAAAGTACAGAACCTGTCTTCATTCTCTCCACCAGCTAACCTATCAATTTTCTATCTCGCGAACTTAAATTCTAAGGCTCCACTAGTATCATATTTATAGGAACGCACGTGAAAATCCTAAATAATTCTAGTCAGTCCATATTATTATAAACCCTATACATAAAAAATTCTAGCAAACTCCTAATACCATCCTAACTCAATTACATATCGATGAAAATAATATAATAAAATACGGGGCCAACAGAATACAAGACACAGCCCAACACTTTTAACATATGACAATATTTAATTTATCAATAATTGTGTTATATTGTTTCATCGTGGAACATGTATTAACTTGTGACGGACAAAAATTTGAATACCTATAAATATTCCCTTAAGACTGACTTACTATTACTATTATTATTTTGTAAGTAATTTTTGAAGTATGGAACTTAATTAAAAATTTGTAACAAGCGAATTATCTTATTATTCAAACTTTTAAACTTGGAAAGTCTTGGGTTGACATGGAATGTCACGCCCCGAACTCCAAGGTCACACGAAATCCCCCCAATACCGTTTATGAAAATAAGATTTGCAGTTGAAAAATCATCAACTAAAAAATATACAACATTTGGATAAAAGATTTCCGAAGTTCAGCTCTCCTAAACAGTAAACATGAATTCTCATACATGAATAAATATATCGCCTCATGGCGTACAAAACTCGCCTTCTGAAATAGGCATCACATATAAACTATATGTCACAAAAATAGAAAAAATTATAACAAGTCTTTCATCACCACTGCATCCAGGTCAACTCCGCATGCTCACCTAAAACTGATTGTACAACAAAATCCCACATCATGAGCCGAGACCCAATAGAAACAGACTACATAAAGCTGTAAAACAGGTTATGCAATCATAAGCACATAACCTCAATCACATGAGCTAATAGGTTTTTCTCTAAAAAACTATCAATTTTCCATCCTTAAAACTATGCATATTATCCTAACAGATATCATGTCACGGTTAAGGAAAAGCAGTAAAAACGCAGTATTCTTCACTCAGGTCACATAGCCGAGGAGAAAGAGATAAAATGTAATCCTATGTACCGACTCTGCCACACAGACAAAGGTAACAACTATAGACTCCTGCCATTACCCAAGTCACCACTTATGGCTTGTTTGGTAATGACAAGTTCTATACGGAGTTACGACAACGATGCCATTAACGGAGGTAACCGACTTAATTTACGGGATCACCTTGAAGTCCAAAGCACCTAATGCTTAATTTACGGGCCCAAAATCCAAGGGTTCAAAGCACCCACACAACGCCATTCACGGAGGCAACCGGCTTAATTTACGAGGGTTAACCTGAAGGTACAAAGCACCTACGCGTTTCTGGACTTTCACCGAGAAGCAATGTAAGCCCAACTCAACAAGCCCACTATCACGGTACATCTATAAAAAAATATTTAAAAATCACACATAAAATAATTTATACAACACATGTATAAAAAGAGATCCAATCCATCAATCATAGAGATCAAACAAAACATGTAAGAACATATTTTCATCAAAATATTTTAGAAGTTGAGACTCAACCTCACAGGCTACCTCCAAACCTTCAATAAAATATATTTTTTGCAAAAGCCGAACCTTTTTCCCAAAAGAACCCAACCTTTCTTCCCAAAAGAAACACCAAACGTCCACACAGAACCCTAGTCGACTGAACCCAAGCCCCCAGTCGACTGAAAACTCTCGGGAAAAGAAGAAAACCAAAACAAAAAACATGTCAGTCGACTGACCTCCCCAAAAGATGATCCAGTCGACTGATCAAGATGATCCAGTCGACTGACCAAGCCTAGAAAATATTTTTAAGCCACGGTTTTTGCTTCTAAACCTCAAATCAAGCCTCCAAAAATCCTTTAAACACCCTCGGACACCCCGCACGTCCAAACCCTACACCAAAACTTCGAAAAAAAACTCTCGGAACACCCATCCATCCACCGAAACGATAAAAAATGATTTTTAAACCAAAAATCCGATTTAAACTTAAATCACTTTTCATGCATTTTTAAACGGTAGATATCATAAGATTACACGTAACACCCTTTAACAAATAATAAGATTACGCGTAACACTATTTAACAACTTAACAGTCTAGGATCTTACCTCAGTGAGTTAAAAACTCGACGTCTCGATCCGCGTGCTAAACTGAGCTTCGTTGAAATAAAATTTTTTCCGGATGAATGCGTAGACCACGATGCCAACAACAAGGATCGGTTGTTGAACTGTCAAAAATCAAGCCCCGGGCCCCCAAGAAGTTAGAGAGAAGGTAGAGAGAAAAAAAAAGAAATATAGAGAGTAAGTTTTGAAAATATCTTTTTAAAAATGTTTAACTCTAGATATTTATATGCCTCCAAAATATATTTTTTTTAATTTTTGAAATTCGAACCGTAACTCCCAACAACCCCGAGAATCAACCCCGTATAGATATTTAAAATCAAGCATGCATCAAAACATATATATATATATATATATATATATATATATATATATATAAAACCCAAAAAGAAACAGAACATGATCTCACAGGGAACTCCTTAATTGATGAGTCTTGAGACCTTTATGGCATGTTTGTTAAGCACTATAATGGGTTGAATTGGATTATCAAGCTAGTAGATCTTTTTATACCATGTTTGTTTTTTGTAGTTTGGGCTAGACTATCATTTCAATCGGGCATCTCAATCTCGCCCACAACCAGATTACCATTACTTTATAGGATAATTTGGCATTAAGTCCCATTTTAGGTTTTATTTTACTATTAGGTCATAAAATTAAATTAACTTTGTGATAGATTCCATTTGAAATTTTATTTTTTAAAGCACCCTCATTCTTTCTCTGTTCGCACCTCACAAAAATGCTTTGAATGGCTTGGAAAAAAAAAACTTCTTTTTTTGATTCAAATCTTCCATTCGAGATTCGACTCTAAAAAATTAAAAAAATCTTAACTCCCAACACAAAAGCTGCACAATAAAACCACAAAAATAAGCCAATACATACTTACATAAATGATACAAAAAATAAATCTCAAGCGTACATAAAAATGATACAAGCATATCTCTGTTTTTGGGTTATTTACTTGAGTACAACCATCATACAATAAAACATCCAACATAAAATGAAACAGCCAACAGGAATGATATGCAAAGTGAGAAATTCAGCAAAAAATGATACAGCTAACAGAAAATGATACACCCAATAGAAATTCAGTAGAAAATGATACAGTCAACAGAAAATGATACACCCAACAGAACATGATACACCAACCTGTAGTTAATATATTATTTTTTACAATTTACTGTGTCATCATTATATCTTCAACCTGTAGTGAACATGCGGGATTATTATATCATTAATGTCACATTGTAGTTAATATATCATTTTCTATAAATTTACTATATTATAACTTAATCAGGTGAAAGTAGTAATCACATGTTTGCAAAGAAAAAATATTTTTAATGCAGAAATTAATCCACTTTTAGAATCATGGATGAGAACAAAAAAACTAATCTTTAAAATGGATTAAAGTGCAAAATAATAGATAAGAATGAAAAATAATCTTAAAATGGCTTTAGAACATACCCAAAACTCAAACGAATGTAATCTCGCAAATCTGCTTCAAGAATTCTAGTTGAAATGTCATTAACGTCAGGCAAATATGTAACATACACTTGAAAAAAAATTTAAAAAAAGAAGCATATAGATTAACCAAAACGCAATTGTGCCAGAATGCCAATTGGCAGGTAGAAGTTTGCGTGAAAAACAGAAATGGAAAAATGAAAAAAAATTCTCTGATATCAAAACATACCCTTTTACCGTATCACCTTAATTAGAATTAATAAAAGGTATAATGGTCCATTTTTTATCCAAAATTTTTAAAAATGACTTTATGGAATATCATACTTTTGATAAGAACTAATCCCGAAACATCTTCTTAAAATGGGATTTATCCCCAATTTACGCTACTTTATATCACTCGTTACTGGTAATCTAATCCGGGTGAATTAATTTTAAGTAAACCATTTTACCCTTTCCATTCTTAACTTATTCCGAGATTATCCCTTGTTATTCACTCATTCTCTTCTCACACAAGCGAAAACCCGACTGGGACGCTATTTCTATGTTCTTACTTCTTTTTACCTGTTTCGATTTTTTATCTTGCCATTCCACCATCTTCACCACCTCTATAAGAACCCAAATCAACAATTTCTCTCCCCATCACCGCCTCCCTCCACCCACGCCATCACCATCATTACCTCCCTCCACTCTCGTCATCACCGCCGCCCTCCACTCTTGCTATGTTCTTTTTTCTACCCTCAATTCTTTGTTGGAGACGAAAAAGATGAAAAAATCGGTTGATTTTCCTTGTAATTGTTTTTTATTTTTAATTATAAATTATATGTTTAAAAATCAAAAATCCCAATGAGTAAATTTAAAAGATTTAAAAAAATTAAAAAAAAATGAAACAAGTCAAAATAAATAACATAAAAATTTAATTTACTAGCTTATTTAACCTAATTTTTTAAAAAATAACTTATTAGCTTATTCTAAAAAATAAAAATATATATATTTATTACTTTAAACAATAGTATAGTTTAGAAGAGAAAGTATTTATTTATTTATTTAAGAAGAGAAAAGTTTATTTTATTATTTATTTGATACAAGGGTAAAAATAAAAAATAATAAATTTAATCCAATTCCACATATGTAAATCAAACAAGTCATAATTAGTCTATTATCTAATCCAATGTAAACCAAAGGATAATATTACAAATTAACAAATTTAATTCTACCCAGCATTATCTAATTCTACCCAAATCAAATATATTTTTGTTTAGTTCGTTATATAACTTTATATAAATCAAATATAAACAAATTACCATCACCATATTATTCATCACATCTCATTATTAATTCATTTATTAATCTCATCTCATTATTAATCTTACACAACATATACCGATCAAGCGAGACCTTAGAGAATGGAATTCCGTGCCTAACCAAAATTGTTCATAGAATTAGATTGAAATTTTCTTACTTTTTTTTTGGCAAATATTTAGCAGGAGATCCTATTTTTAGTACTTATTTTTTTTGATAAGTAGTATACTTTTATATTATCTCGTAGAATTATATTTTTGAAAGTTATTACTATTTTAGATAATTTTAACCATAATTAAAGTGCATTAATGTAATACCTATATATATATATATTCTATTTGTTAAAGTTTTTTTTTACTTTTATTGATTACAATATTTTTATTATGTCATTGAATATTTTTATTTTAAATATTTATATTATTTTTTGAGTGACTATATATTTGCTAAGGTGGTTTTTATTTTAAATATTTATATTACTTTTTGAGTGATATTTTTTATTGAATAAAGTATAAAGTATAAGTGGTAATATTTTTTATTGAATTAATCATTCATAATCGAAACATAATTTATATTAATGTTAACTAAATGCATATTTTATTTTTGGTCTCTTAGTTTTTCGTATTTCTTTAACAACGTTGTCACTTATTTTGGTTATAAATTTTTAAATAATAACTTATTACAGAAAATAAAAATATTTTCATTTTCTTCATGTAAAATGAGAATTTTTCAGTTCTTGAAACTAGATTTCTCATTAGTTGTTTTTTTATTAGTATATTGTACACTTTTTTTAACAAATGAGAAAATTTTAATTTTATATCTCATTTGTACATTTAATACTAATTCCAAATTTAAAAAGTTACTATTTTAAAAAGTTTCTTATTTTCTTAATGTCTCATTTTTAGTTCAATATTTGTGTATATAATAATTATACATTATACAGTAATTTCTCATTCTTTTGTGAGAATGAATTTTTTTTTTTTTATTTGTTTTAAAATTTTTATATTCAATATGGATCTTGTCTTATAGTTTACGACAAGTAAGTTTTAAAACATAACTATTATATATATAAATTTAAATAAATTTAAAATTTAAAATACAAAACTAAATATCAATGTCATTCCATTAATGTTGTATTTATCGCTCCCTTTAATTACTCATTGTATATTTATGAAATATGGACAAATTTGTCTATGTTATTGATAATTTTTTAAAATAATTTTTTTTAAATAATTAAAAAATAAACAGAACTTATTCCAAAATAAATACAAAAATGATACCCTAGTATAATTAACTTTTTTGGCCACTTTTTTTTTCCTTGCTAACACTCCTAGCCCTTTATTTTAGCACACATTTTTTCTACTAGACATTTTTTTGCTAACAAAAAATGTTACTGGCTACTTTTTTTTCCTTCTTCTTTTTTCAACAACAGAAACTCTATTGGAGACGGTTGTAATTATTCTTCACTTTTTTTTTCTTTTTTTTTTTTCTGGACTATAACACTTTTTTACTCACCTTTTCATCTCTCTTTTACTTTTTTTTTTTTGGCTAACGAACTTTCTTCTCCCACTCTTTTTAGTTTTGCAGAACAGTCTTTCGGAAATGGTCGCCTTGCCCTAGTCTTAGAATTTCAAACCTTGGTCATTGCTATGCCCTCGGTCTCAAAATCACATACTTTAGTTGTTGGAGATTTGTGCTTCGCCATAGTGTTGAGATTTAAGAAGATCTTGGCCATTGCTGGATCCCTGGTCTCGAAATCTTGGATTTCGACCATTGAAAATGTAATATTTTGTATTTTTTATTAGTACGGTAAAAAACTAATAGACGCGATAACCTCTCTTATAACCCGTAAATCCTAGAACACAAAAAAAAAAAGATTTGTAGAGGCCTTAATGGGCTAAGGCCCAAAAACTAAAAAGAGGCCCAAAACAAATAAAGGTCCAAACAAGAAATGGCCAAGCAAAGTAAATATTCAAATAAAGAATGATCCAAATTCAAGAAAAAGTCCAAACACAAAAAGTCCCATTTTAAATAAAACCTAAGTGTCAATATAACCTAAGTTTCCATAAGTTCAGTTTTTTTTTTAATAAGATCCAAGTTGTCATAAAGGCCACAACTAAATAAAGGCCAAGCTTTCTATATGGCCCAAATGGTCTACAAACAAATAGAGACCAAACTTTTTCCTAACATCCAATTGGCCTACAATCAAATAAAAAGATTAAGTTCTCCCATAAAGCCCAAAATTGAGTGAGGCCCAAGATTAATAAAAAACCCAAAGATTATTAAAAATCCAAAACTAACTGAAGGCCCAAGAAATTTTTTTCTCAAGCCCAAATGCTAAATTCTTTTTATGAGCCCATAATTTATATAAGATTCAAATATAATCAAGGCCAAAATATTTAAACGTGGCGCAAATATAATCAAGACCAAAATCTAGAACAAGGCCAATAGTTGATCAAGGCCCAAACATTCAAATTCCAAGTTTAATATAGGCCCAAAGTATTTAACTGCTCCTAATCTAGGCCTAATTCCAAGGAAACGCCCGAGACAATTAAAAGCCTAAGTCTTTAATGCGAGCCCAATCATGCTTGTAACCCATGTTATTTTTAATAAAGGCTAAACATTTTCCAACTAGAGAAGGCCCATGAAAATTAATTAAATTCTTTAGATCAAGCCTAATATTTTTTAATTTAATTCCAAGCAACTTTTAATGTTGAGCCCCAAAAATATTATTATCATATATATATATATATATATATATATATATATATGTGTGTGTGTGTGTGTGTGTGTGTAGAGATTTTTTTGACCACATGTTTTGCCCCACATAATCTCATTAATTAAAATGTAATTTTAAATCCAAGATTGCATTGAGCCACTAAAATTTATGTACTTTTTCTCTAGGTTTTTAATTGTAGAAAAATATCTATATTTTCTTTCTCTATATGGATATGAATATTTTATTCCCACATATCTTTTTTTGAGCCATAATCTTGATTCGTAATAATATATACAATTCATTTCCATCAATCATATTTTGTGCCAAATATCTTCGTAGATATTTTATACATTCTTTTAGCTCTTTAATCCATTTTTGAGTTGCAAGAATTTATACGACTATAATTTTCCTCAAGATTATCATCACTTTTTGCAACCCTGACCATCACATGACTATTCATGTACATAGCCTTGCAAACCCTAACAATCACCACACTATTTGATGTACTTGGATGACAAAAAGGAGGAAGATCACCTCTCACTTATAAAGAAGCCCTTCCCCAACGTCTTTTCCTCACCAATTCATTCACCTTGGGAGAAATTAGAGAGAGAGTGAGTCCAAGAAGAAGAAGAAAAAGAAGGAAAGAAAGAAAGAAAGAAGGAAACTAATGAAAAAGTTGATTCGGTTGTATTAAAGTTAAGTCCAATATTCTTTGAACAAGACATTCCAAGATAGGAATCTCCTACAACTCTCTTTAACGTTCTCTTCTGGCACATCTCTACAACATTTAATAAGATCTAAGAAGTTAAAACCAAACTTAGAATCAAAAAGATTCAAAGAAGAATTGAATAGGAGAACTATACAAAATCAGTTGTCATTACGCTTGATTGTTTTTCATTATTCTTCCATGACTTAAATGATTGTAATATGAGTATGTTAAGTTTTTGTAAATATTATATTTTTAGGTGATTATTGCATGTATGGACTCAAAATTTAAATTAAATAAGAAAATAAACAAGTTTACCAAAGAAAAACCAAGAAAAAGTCACTTTTAAGCCCTTATCCAAATTTTTAGAGGAACCAAACAGTGTCTTTGTTCAAACTTTTTTTTATTGGAGCTTCGTGTTGTTTATAGCATGTGTGATTTTTTCTTGGACCTAGAAAAGTGTTTAAATGTCCTAAATAAAGTTTTTACAATATTATGCCAAAGTTAAAGAAAAATAATCCACTTTTACTTATTTTTAGAAACTTTTAGAGAAATCCCATTAGGTAAAACATCATATCCGGAGCAAGTTTTTTTAGTTATCTTTTATTTAAAATTTATTTGGTATGATTTGACCAGACAATTTTTTCTAAAGGTCCATTTTACAAAATAACATAATTTTTGGACAAATTTTGTTCAATGAATTTTTACCCCTCTTTAAAAGCTGCTCGCAGTCATGTTTCTTTCACAAAACTTGTGTGTAACATATTACCCCGTCAAGTTTCGTAATAAATTACTGAGGTTTAAAAGCTTAAAAATATTTCACAATGGGACCATTCGAATTTAAATTTTTAGTTTGTAATGATGGGTGATGCATAATGAGTGATTTACTTGTGATATATCTTTAATTTGGGCCGAAGATCACGTATAGAGAACATGTATGAGTCTTTCTTGTGGGACCATATATGAGTTTTTCTTGTGTTTTTATAACATGTTGAGCATATTTAAGGTTGTTTAGGTATCTTATATTGAGAGCATGATTAGTTGACCAAGATCACGTATAGAGAACAAAAACTATGACTTTCGAACGAATAATGTCTTTTTGAAAATAACTGGGGCTTTGACAGGGGATGGGTTGAGTACTATGTTGTAGTGTTGAGGAATGGTCCATGTACATCTTGAGTCGTGCCTTGTCTCGATCCGTCTCATGGAACTCAGCTGTGTACAAGTTATATGGGATGGGAATGGTGACGACAATAAACCGCACATCACGGTACTTAGCCGAGTACACTTAGTACTGGATGGAAAGGGTGATGTGGAAAGGACAAGGTGCATGGGAACGTAATAGTACCATGGAGGTGAGTGCCTGTTGTGATAATGCAGCAATGAGTATAGGATAGGTTCTCTGATGAGACCCGGGAAAACTATTCTCTTGAACACCGTTTAACTTTTGAAAACTTGAGCAAAGAAACTTGTGAACTTACGTTGAAACTTTTATGAGTTTAATTTTGTGATTATAACTGCTTATCTATTGTTATATGCATACTTGTATTGTTATAATTATGTGTGTTGACGGTAGATTAGTAGGGTTCTTTGTTGTTCCTTTTAAACCTCGCAACCCATGGCATTTAATGTCAGGTGAAGAATTTAATAAGGAAGCGGCACCGGAAGGGAGAAGTAGAACCATGATTGGCAACTAATGAAGAACCTCCATTTGAAGTTAAAGAAATTTAACACTTTTGCCGACAAGCTTTTGGTGACCAAATTGGTGATATTTGGTCGGTAAAAGCTTTTGGTGACTAAATAATGACATTTGCCCACCAAAATTGTAGTTGTCGAAAGTGTTTTTTCTAGTAGCGTTTTGAAATTTGATTGTAATTTTCATTTTGTTGAACTCTTTTTGGAGACTTGAGTTGTAATATGTTAAGACTCATTCTGTCGTTATGTGAAAATTATTTTTTTCGTTGAATTATCTATTTGCATCGATATAGTTATTTTTTTTTAAAAATTATGAGCTATTTTTTCAAAACTGATTAAGAAAAACTTTCTTTTGTAAATCAAGATGTCTCAAAAAATCAGAACGTCACGGGAGATTTGTGCTTTGCCCTAGTTTCAGGATTTTAGAAGACTGGCTATTGCGACATGGTTGGTCTTGAAATCTTGGAATTTAGCTGTTGGGGATTTATGCTTTACCCTAGTTTTAAGATTTTAGAAGGCCTTGGCCATTGTTACGCTCCTGGTCTCGCAGTCTTAGACTTCGGTCGTTAGAGATTTTCTTCAGTTTCAAAATTCCATACCTCAACCTTTGGAGATTTTCTTCAGTCTCAGAACTTCAAATATTGACCATAGGAGATTTGTTCGTCCTTGTTTTTAATGATAATTTTTTCCAGAGATTGTTCAATTTGCAGCTTTCATTTCTATTAGTAGTGCATAAGGTAAACATGGGAAGATAATTCTAGATATGGTAGTCTTTGACCTAGTGATTGGCACTCTTGCACCAAACTGGTGTCCTTCCGATGACATACTGTATATTAAAAAATGGTACACTTTATCATTGAAAGAGTTGATGGATTACTGAGGATCTATTGTAACTTTTTATGCATACTAGTCTTCACTTCAATCTGAACATGGCAATTCGAAACCATTCTCGGTGTTAGGTGATCAACTTAAAAATAAAGAGACTCTTTGAGAATTCTCTCTAGCTAATTTTGACAAAATTTCTTATGTTCTCAGATATTGGGAATGGTTGGAATTTCTTATGTTCTCATATATTGGGAATGGTTGGAAGATATCCTTAGTGGCAATAAAGATATTGTTGACATCCCATTTTTTCCCTGCTTCTCAAAATTCACAAAAAACAAAATTAAATTTCATTTATTTTTCTTTTTCATGACAACGTGAGAAAAAACTGAGATAATCCAGCCAAAAAAACCCAGATCGGAACCATTGATTATAACAAGCCCACAAAGCAATAGAAAGTCGTGTCAAGGAAAAAAATATCCAAAGGTGGGAATTCACGATATCGGACTTGATGCGCCTAACAATGGTAAATCGACGTTTCAAAAAATCAAAATGAAAGGGTAACATTTTCTCAGTATAATAATATCTAGTTTGACATGAGTAGTATTTCCCGTGTTCAAATCCAAAACTCGCGAATGACCGTGTTTCTAGTCATTTCTCACCAATAGATTAGTCAAATGAATGATGTGACTGTGACCAATAGCACACACATATTCGTTTTTGAAAAATGAATTCATTAACAGCAATTAGGGTCATTTTTTTAATCAAATTTGAGCTCAATTCAACAGCCTATTCTGTTTAAAAATGCTTCATTTGTTTCAACCTCTCAGGATGACGAAAATCCCAAAGCTCAATCCCATAATTTTCTATATCAAAGACTTGGCTTGCATGTCAAGTTTCGTTCAAAATCGAATTCGTTTGATTAACGCAAGAAAACACAAAAGTTTGCTATTCAGTAATTCTCATATATTGTATTCGTTAATCGAAAATGATTTGACCATAATAGAATACACAGTTAGATTCATAACGTTGTTTTTACTCAAGTAACACTCTCGAAGGATCAAAACCATACCTTTTTTGTGCCCTTTTTTCTTAGTTTAGTTACTAAACAATAGCCTCAATGGCTGACACGTGGCCAGCTTGGCTGGATTTATAGGGCCGGTTGGCCAAAATTTATTCTATAAAAGCAGTCTCTCCTAGCGTCGTGAAGGGAACTTCTCAGCTAAAAAACAAAAAAAAAGATGGCAAATGGCGAAGCTTTCTCCAAGCTCTCAGCATTTATTCTCCCTGTCACCAAAACCCAGATACACCCACCAAATGAACAAAAAAAAAGAAAAAAAAGCAATAGCCTTCAAACCCCAAAACAGAGGCCTTCTGTGGAGAAGAAAAAAAGGGAGCCTCCAACGATGGGCCTCAGGTTCCCCCCTCTCTCTTTCCCATTCTATTTTTTTGTTTCTTTTATTTATTTTCTATTCCATGTGTGGATCCCATTTTTAAGCTGATGCCCTTTCCCATTAGCGAATAAATAAGCTTTATTTACTTTTTTATTTGCAAGTAAATCCCACTTTTTAAGTCGAGATTCTATACATTTAGAAAATAAATCTGCTTATATTTGTCGCGCTATAGTTGATAGTTAATTTTAATTTTTAAGATGAGATTCTACCTGTTTAGAAAATAAATATTAAATACCCTTCCCTTTTAGTTGAACATTTGCTCATGGGTAACCGGCTAAAAATTTGTTTTGTCAAAAGTACATATGACGCTGCATATTACAACCGTTGGTAGGAAAACATACACGAGTATATGACTAGTATGTGACTAGCTAAGTCAATGACAAAATAATTTCTTTACTTTATCGTACTTATTTTATAGTTATTTATTTTATCATACTTTACTTTTTCGTGATTTTACTTTTCTATCAGTATGATATAGCCTGATTAAATATTCGGCTAATATATTAAATATATTTGTATCTCTCTCTATTCCCGCCTCTTATTCGTGTGCCTTTATACACACATGGGTTCAACCACAGGAGTCAAAAAGATTTTTCTTCCAAAATCTCAAGTTTTTCGTCAGACTATCACGAGTCTCAAAAAGATTTTATCTCATAAAATCCCACATTTTTCATCATTCAAACTATGCATATCATCCTAACAGATATCATGCCACAGTTAAGAAAAAGCTGTAAATAAAACAGTAAGCTCGACTTAGGGCACACACTGAGGAGAAAGATAAAATGTAGTCCTATGTACCGACTCTGCCATACCGACAAAGATAATAACCATAGACTCTCATCCATTACCTTTGACCCGTAGGTTTAGTAATGACAAGCTCTATGCGGAGTCACAACAATAATGCCATTTACGGAGGCAACCGAACCACTCAATTTACGGAAACTAGCCCGAAGGTACAAAGCACCTACTGCTTAATTTACGGGACCTGAGCCAGAGGGTACAAAGCACCCAATCACACTCAATTTACGGGAACTAACCCGAAGGTACAGAGCACTTACGCTGCGCACGTTTCAGGACTTACACCGAGGAGCAATGGAAGCCCAACTGAATAATATCACTGTCACGGTACATCTATAGAAAATATTTAAAAACTCACCGTAGCTCAACTACGAAAAACTAGTAAAATGATTTATACAACGCATGTATAAAAAGAGATCCAATCCATCAAAATGGAGATCTAAAACCATTTCCAACAAAACGTTTAAAAGGTGAGACTCAACCCCGTGGGCTAGCTTAGCTCCAAACCTCCAAAAAGACGTTTTTCACCCGATTTCTCAAGACACCACGTTTTCAAATCTCTTTTTGAAAACTACGGATACCACGTACCCAAAACATGCATATAACCGAGAAAAGACATAAAAACCCCACTTTTACCCAAAAACCACGGTTACACATGAAAATCACATTTGATGTATTTTTTACATGGTGAAAACACGTATAATTACACAAAACACCCTTATACAGTAGTATGGTCTAGAATCCTACCTCGGAGAGTCAAGAACTCGACGTCTCAAAACTGAACGACGTCAGAACGAGAATCCGACCGGATAGATAAGAAGCCCTCGGCCCCGATAGCAAGGATCCACAAAGGAATTAACAGCAAACCAATCCCCGGGCCCACAAAACTAGAGAGAATGCAGAGAAAAGGGGTTTCTTAGGTCTAAAGAAAGGTTTTTGTCTCAAAAATCCCGCCAATGGGATATTTATAGAAAACCAAATTTAACATTGTCCAGTCGACCGAACTAGTGAGTTCAGTCGACCAAACTCCAAATCTTCGGTTCAGTCGACCAAATTGGACCCCCCAGTCGACCGAACTCCACAGCAAAGGCGTACTGGAATTTGCTACTGTTTTAAGGCTCAAAAACCAACCCAACCAACCTAAGCAAGGTCCAGGAAAGCATAAAGCACATTTACGCATGCTTTTCTACAACTTTAAAGTATAAATCATGCATCGATGCTATCATATACTGGAATAAAAGCATCACGTATATAAACAACTCAAAATTACAAGGTTTAGGGTCTCACAACTCTCCCCTTCTTAAGGAATTTTACCCCCAAAATTCACAACAAGGTCACGAGATGAACAGGTCTGGGTATCTAATACGGATCTCAGACTCCAACTCCCATATCGCTTCCTCAGACCGGTGATGATGCCATAAGACCTTAACACACGCAATTGTTCTGCCCCGCAATACCCACTCCCTTGTATCAAGAATCCTCATTGGACGCTCCTCATAAGTAGCATCCTCATCAATCCGCAGCTCAGCCTAATCTAACACATGTGATGGATCAGGCTCATACCTTCGAAGCATAGAAATGTGAAATACGTTATGCACAGATACTAACTGAGGTGGTAAAGCCAAACGATAAGCAATCTCACCAATCATGTCAAGGATCTCAAATGGTCTAATGAAGCGCGGCGATAGCTTCCCGCTACGACCAAATCTCATCAAATCTCTACGTGGCGAGACCTTTAGAAACACGTGATCCCCCACTGCAAACTCCAAAGGTCGCCTCCTCTGATATGCATAACTCTTCTGACGGCTCTGTGCTGTCAGTAGGCGCTGGCGAATCACAGCAACCTTCTCTGTCATCTCTCACACCATGTCAGGTCTCAAGACTGTGGTCTCCCTCACATCTGTCCAACACACGGGCAATTTACACGCTCTACCATATAAAGCCTCATACGGTGCCATCCCAATACTAGACTGATAGCTGTTATTGTATGCAAACTCTGCTAAAGGTAGATGATCCCCCCCACGAGCCTTTGAAGTCAAGGACACAAGACCTCAGCATGTCCTCTAGAATCTGTATAGTCCTCTCTGATTGGCCATCC
>JAOTRH010296618.1:0-38338 GCA_034768845.1 Heliamphora exappendiculata | reverse complement strand
GTTCTTGTAGTCATCACAACCATGGAATAATTAATTATTATTTTTGGGTACAGTGAAAGGCGGCTAGCCGCCTATGTCAAGATTGCGTTTGGATTAATTTTTTTTAAAATTTTAAAATTTTAAAATTTTTTGGTTTTTTTTGTAAATAAAATAAATATAAAAAATAAAAAAAAAATCAATTTAGGCCAAATTAGTACAAATTTTTAAGGCTTTTAAACAAAAAAAAAGCTTAAAAAAAACAAGGATATGTAAAAGGTTTTGTGGCTTTTTGTTTGGAGTTTTTTTTTTGTTTTTTATGATTTTTTAAAATTTTGATTTAGTTTTTTTTTAATTTTTTTGGCTCCTTGAGACCAGATAATTCTAAAAGTATACTGGTTAAGGTCCATTTTGAAATTTTTTTACTAAAAATAAAAAAATTTAAAAAAAAAGTCAAAAACTTGCTAAGTTGACTTTTTTTATTTTATATGAACTTTTTTAAGTTTTGAATAAAAAAATTTATTTTATATTTTATCATAGTAAAAAGAATCTAAAATATATATTTATTTATACTAATATTAAAAAAATTTACTAAAATAAAAAAAAGAAAACCAAAAAAAAAATTATTACAAACACAAGTACCTGCAGCCTGCAGGCTCAGGCTCCTGTTATTTTCAAATCTGGTAGGTTGCCAAACGTAGGACCCACCAAATCTATTTCCTTTCTAACAATTCCAATTTTCGTTGGGCGCACTTCCCTTTGAAGACTAAGATTACTCGAGATTCTATTTTATAAGTTTTGATGAAAACATCATTATAATTTAAATTATTTATATAAAAATTTAATTTAATCAAATATATATATATATGAAAAAAATAAAATTTTATTATACAAAATAAACAATTTTTATTTAAAATAGATTGCTAAGCTTACGTTGTTTATTTTATGTAATAAAATATCATTTTTTTAATAAATTAATTAATATCTAATTAAATAAATTTTTTATTAAATAATTTACTTTACAAATCTTACAAAATAAACTATTTGAATTATATGTGGGGAAAGTGAACCCTTTTCGTTCCCCTTCCCCCAAAATCACAGATTTGCGCTTCGGCTCCGCAGCCGCCGTCCGCCGGTGGTTTGTTTGTGGCTCTGCCTTTTTTGTTTTTTCTTGTGTTATTTTATATTTTTCTCTGTTCAATTCCCCATTATTCCTATTACCTTACTTTTTATTTTGGATAGCTAAGAAAATTCCCACTAGAGGATGCGCACAATCGGGGTGATCATGAGGCCGCGTTTGGCTGTCATAGTTTTTTAGCTTTTTGGCTAAAACCCAAAAAGTTAATGTGACTTGTTTGACAAAAAAAAAACTAATAAAATTAAAATATTAAATTAAAATATTAATTTATCAAATATTTTATTTAAACTTCTATAACATTTAAAATATAATAATACATATAATTCATAACTTATTTATTACTACTATCAATCACATATAATTATTAATATCAAATATATAAAATAAAAAATTTATTTAATTTGAATAAAAAATAAATAAATAGCTTCTTACTTAAACAATGAATTTTAAAAAAATTACTCTAAAAATTAATTTACCAAACAACGTACTTTAAACCAGATTTAGTTTTTTTTGACTAAAAATGCAATAAAAAAAATAAAAAAAAAAAGCTAATTTTTAAGCTAGTTGCAAATCGGAATTTAAAAATACACTTTTAAAAAAAAAATAAAAATTAATTTATTGTGTATAAACTTTTGTTTGGGATATTTAAAAAGTTTGATTTTTAAGAAATTTAGTTTTTTTAATTAAAAAAATCAGAATATTTGGAACAATTTTGTTAGGGTAATTTTTTTTTGCTTTTATTAAAATATTTAATATGCCATTACTTATTACTTTTAAGTTACATGACTTGATATAGTGGCATAACTTTTTTTTAATGGTGAGAGTAGAATTAATTTTTAATTAAGGATCATACAGTTAGTTTAATAAAACAAAAGTGAGTGTATTTAAAACGTGCATTAGTTTTTTCCTTTAAAAATTAAAATAAAAAGTTAGTTAAAATTTTAAAAATATCAAACGAGATAGATTAAAAACTATTTTTTGTCAAAAAATCAACTTCTTAAATAGCCCAAACCAAAATTTAAAGTATTTCAATGCATAAAATGTGTATTAAAAAAATAAAGTGTTTACATTTATAATTATGTGCATAATTAGTGACATAACAAGCTGTGACTTTTCAGAGGTGTAGGATATTACAAAAACTAATAGATTACAAATTGTAGTTTGAAAAAATATTAAAAAAAAATAATTATAAATTATAGTAAAATTTGTACGTATTTAAAAAAATTTATAATTTATAACTAAAATTAGTAATTAATAAAAAATTAAAAACTATTAACAATAACTTTGTTAAACGCACCCTTTCACTATTATTTATATATTGTGGATGTTAAATTTTTTTGTCTCAATTCTCTCTGTTTTAGTTTTTTTAGTTCAGTCACAGTCATGTTTGATAATAATTATAATAACACAAAATTTGATTGAATTCATAATGTTGTCAGTCCACACAAAAGATTAGTAACACATAAGACATGATATAAGATTTGCCCAAATCTGTGATACTTTGAAATATTTGTATTGTTCTTGATTAAAATATAAGGATAAGACAAATTTAAAATAAAAAGATAAATTTTAACTACAGAATTAGATGATGTGTACAATCTCTTAGAGATGGACGAATAGGATTAACAATACCACATTTCTCGTGGTATTATTATGTTAATTTGTTTATTTTGAGGTACTAACAATACTTTTATGGCAGGTTTGTTCGTATATTTAGAATTTAAGATTGGACTATTTTAATTATAGTTTTATATATAGTATTATTTAGCAATTATTTAGAGGAGTTAAGAAACTCCCTCAACTAACTCAGCACCCTATACGGGAGATTATCTCAATCACATTGGAAGGGTTGGTTGCTTACTCGGTTAGTCACAGAATTATTTTAATTATTTTTGTACATAAAAAATTTAATCTCACTAAAATCATATCAAATCAAATAATGTCTAATTTATTATTATGTTATTCTACTCCCAACAAAATATCATTCGGCACAAATAATACTATAAGTCTACACTAACACTAATAATTAAATTCATAATATTTCAAACACTAATAATTCAAATATATTAATTATCTTATAAAAATAATTCTTCAACCAAACAAGCCTTTAATGTAATTAGTTAAATGGTTGTTTAGTTTGAATTTGAGAAAGAGGCTAAATTTTGAGAATTTTATTTATTTATTTATTATTATTTTTAATTAATTTTTTTTTTCAAATTGACTCGATAAGATAAACCAAAAATATAATTTTTTTTTCAAAAGAAAAAAAAAACTCACTAAAAATAAAAACAAGCAATATAAAAGTTAATTTGTTGGCTTACTTTCACTTATTTTTGTCTTTTTTGAAGTTTTTCTATATTTTGATAAAAAAATTTACATTTTTAATTCGTCTAAATTAGAGGAGTTTAAAAATATAATAGTTCTTGCTTATTTGATTTTGTTTATTTTTATTTTTAGTGAATTTTTTTTATCATTTAGTTAAATAATATACTTTTTGACTTCTCTCATTGAAACGAACCAATTTTTTTTCATTATCAAAATATAAAAAAATTCAACAAAGACATAAATAAGCCAATAAGCTAAATTTTATATTATTTATTTTTGGTTTCATCCAATTTTTTTAATCTTTTAGTTAAATTTTTTTTATTCTTTTGAGTTCATCTCATTGAGAGGATTCAAAAAAATAAAAAAATTTAGTCAAAAAATAAAAAAAAAATTAAGAAAAAATAAAAATAAGTAAAATTCTCTACATTTAGCCCAAACATGACCAAAATGTTAGCCTATAAAAATAATTAGGGATGGAGATGATAGAGGAGGGAGAAAGTAATGAGAATTTAATGAAAAAAAAATATATATGAAGACTTTCAATTCTTAAAATTTGTAAGATTATGAAAGAAAATCTGCGTGTGAAATATAAATTAATTAGCACGTATTATCAATGGACATAAAATATGAATTGCAAAGTATTTTCCAAATGAAAAAAGATTAAATAAGGTATGTTTAATATGCGAGAAAATTAAATTATGATTTTTTTAATATTTTAGTATATTTGAATTAATTTACGCGTACTTAATAATAAAAAATTAAAAAAGAAAAACAAATTCTATTGATTTTCAATATATTAAACCAAAAGAACAAAAAACCTTCCAAACAAAAGATTAACACGTCTTGAACTAAGGTTAATTATTCATATATAGCATAATATATAGATAAAAAAAAATATTATTATAATTTCAAGTAGAAGCTTATAAATGCTTTTTACAACAATTATAAATTTATGATTTCAAATAGTAAAATTACATTTGTTGATTTAAAATTTAAAAATTTAAAAATGACGCAAATACATAATTCTTTTTAAAAATTTTAACAAAATTATAAAATAAAAACTAAAAATAACATTTTTAACAAATAACCTCATAAATATTATTTTAACTTTTTCAACGGTAGTCGTTACCTTGAGGAAACCAAACTCCAAGACTCGAATCCTTTGCATTCACCGAGCACAATTAAAGCACAGTACTTTCACACATTTTCTTACCGAAAGAATTAGAATAAGAGTAAAATATGTTTACTTAATATATTTACATATGTGGAATAATTAAAATTATTTAAATTTTATTTTTAAAAAATAAATAAATAATTTAAATTATACCACATAAATAATGAGCATGTTAAACAACTGATTTTGTATGCCATAAATAACATTTTCCAAAGAATGTTGACAATTGTTCCCAAAAAAAAAAAAAAATGAAGTAGCTTTTCTCCATTTCTTTATTTTACTGGCAGTTTTATCTTTTTTTTGTGTTAAAAATAGACCTATTTAGATGATTTGAGCTATTTATTTTATTATTTTAAGTATATATTATTATTATAAAAAATTAAATTAATTAAATATCGATAACTGTCTTAACAAATCACGTTTGTATTAATAAAAATTAATTGTGATTTATATTTTATTATTTAATTTATCAATGTAATTTATTAAAACACTTATAAATATTCGATCAACTTGATTTTTTACAGTAATAATATATATATTTAGAATAATAAAATAAATAGCTCAAAACACCAAAATATGTCCATTTTGACCAAATAAAATAGAAATAATTATCTAAAAGTCATACTTTTAGAACATTTTTTGAGTTAAGTCCTACTAAGAAAATGACAATTTTACAATGTTCTTTTTAAAAAATTTCTAATATTTTGGACTACTATGCCTTTATTTAATGTATGAATTAATTTTCACGTTCAAATTTATTTACGTAAATATATGTACACATTATAAAAATATCTTTTTTTTATTTTTTGAAAAGATGTTGCATTGAAAATTCAAATTTGAATTAGTAAATTAACAGCCATTGCCCTGTGCCAAACATTCTCATTTCTAACATAAGAAGAATCACACATTTAGAACATTTTCATTCCAAATCAGTTTGTGCTTAATTACTTCCATACAGTGAAACTAAAGTTGGGAAGGTGGAAACGGTTATCAATTTACTCCTATACAGTGAACTGTTACTCCAATACTGTGAAACTCCTATACAGTGACAGCCGTTACTCCTCGCCTAATAATTTTAAAATAATTACACTTATATTTTTTAAATTTTAAATTTATTACATAGAGTCTCCATGTATATATGAAATTACACTGTTCTCACTTTTGGCTTATATTTATATTTCACTTTAAATTAAAAAATTATTATTTAATAAATTTTATTAAAAATTATTTTTCTAACTTATTTTTAACTTATCAAAAACATAATCCGATCAGTTGAATGTGTACTCCTCGCTGATTAGATCAATTTATTTTTTTATTTTGATTAATTTTAAAAGTAAGTTATTTAATTTCAAGACAAAAATAATAATTAAAAAAAAACATTCTGATTCAATTTTGTGGATATGAGAAATTAAACTCAGAATGAGGTTGAGATAAGGGAGAAATCATGAGGAGCCACCTGCGTGTGTATAGGGATCAGTTTTGTGGTTAAGCCCTCTCTGTGCATGTGTATAGGGACTGGATTGCGATAAGCCCTTGCTTTCCTTTTCTTTTCTCTTTTTTCTCATGCTGATATATATATATATATATATATATGAGGAGTCACCGCCGCACGCCACCGTCATCCCCCACCCTCATCGCCGACCCCCATGCTGCACGCCACCGTTGTCCCCCACCCTCACCGCCTACCCCTACACCGTCGTTCCCCACTCTCACCGCCGACCCCCACGTCGTACGCCACCGTTGCTACTGTTGCCCCTCTTTCTCTGCTCGCTGCCCTCTCTCTCCCTATGCTCTCTCGCTCTCTCTCCTTTCTCTGCAATGGTTTTGGGTGGCGGTGGGAGCAGTGCGCAGAGATTTCGGGGCGCGGTGGATTTGGAGTGGTGTTTTGGGCGGCGGTGGTTTGGGAGGGCGGTGGGTTTGGTGCAGTGAATTTAACTGTTAATTGATTAATTGATTTAATTGTTAATTAATTTTTTAGAGTTGATTTTTGATACGAAGAAGAATGGACGTGAAGGAAAAAGTTGATTTTTAGGGTTGATTTTCAGGCAAAAGAAGAAGAAGAAGAATGGATGCGAAGGAAAAAGTTAATTTTTGTTAACCACGTTAGCTTGATAAGTTTGTTTGACAGGAAGGACAGTGTAATTTTAGAAATTATATAAAAAGTCTTTGTAATAAATTTAAATTTTATGAGAGATAAGTGTAATTATTTAAATAATTTTTTTGTGTGAATTTGTACGAACTGTTATTATTGTGGAACTTTTTTCATATAGAAAATTTTTTTATGGAACTGTTATCATTGTAAGAACTGTTCTCACAATGTCTGCTCTATTTTTGGGATTTTTAGGATTTATGCAATAAAATGTGAGAATATTTTTATCGTTACGATACTAAGAAGTTTTGATAGCTCATTTTTGGTCTTTATGCGTGAAAAATGGCCGGTATTATGAGAAGTTTTTAAATCTTTGTTTTCCTAATTTGAAAATTTTCAAAAACCTTTTAAGATATTTTGGCTAATGCTTTTGTATAGGAAGATGCGAGCATCAAGGGAGCTGGACAATATTTGCTTGGCGCCGAATGAGAAACAAATAAGAATAAGAGGCAAATTGGGAATGTCATTCCCAAATAAGACTGGGTTAAATATGAGACTTAATTATAAATAACAGATAAAAGTAAGACTTATAAAAAAAATTACCAATAAAATACAATTTTACCGGTTCCTTAGAGGACGGGAGAGAAATCATACTTAAAAAACATGTGACACTACTACTTAGCAAAATAATTATTCGGTGCTTTTGAAGTATTATATATCAACTTCACGTGATTTTTCTACCAATTTAATATAATGATGATAAATTTTATAATTAAAAATAATAATTAATTTTTATTAAATAATTAAAAAATATAAATAACTTACATAATATAAATTACAATAATTTACTTATTAAGAGTATCATATGACAAGACCTGCCTCACACTCCAAAAATACCTAATAAAATTTGTATATTTAGCATGCTCCTGAATAATTATTAAGTAGTCTCAAAATTTGACATTGTCTACCTAGCATTTTGTTTAATAATGTAAAAAAAATAAAAATAAAAAAACATTATTTCACTTTTATTACGTGAGAGACATTGAATCTAGCATTTTTAAAGATGACCTTAGGCTAAATGTTGAGTTCTTTTTATTCTTTCTGTTTTTGTTGACTTTTTTTAAAACTTTGGATTAGAACATTTCAGCTTTTCAAATAGTTTTCTATTAATTGGACTGAGAACATAAAATATATTGACCAAAAAATTTTAAAAAATCAAAAAAAAATAAGTAATATTAAATTTAGCTTATCAACTTATTTTTATTTTTTTAAAACTATTTTAATAAAAATTGCTTTTTCAGATTTTTTTGACAAAAGGTATCAAAAGTATAATAAATTTACTAAATTTTTTAAAAAATATTAAAAAATAAAAATAAATAAATAAAAAATTATCTCAAACGAAACCCTAATAATTTTCTTGTTCTTTTTTTGAAAATGAAATACACTTACAATAATCACCGTATAATTGGATACAAAACCCGCATTACTTTACAATAATTATCTAACATCGACGGAAAGTAATATTTATCTAACATCGACGACCTAGTAGTTTGACTAGTTTTTTAGTATTACTGAACAGCCCCCATTTTTCCTTCAAATTACGAATAAACGCCAAAGTTATCATATCATGGACTTGAAATCATTCGACAGGTTGACACGTGGCCCTACTCTTACTAGCACGCGAGAAATGCCTGCGACTATTATCTGCCTTCGACGAGGAAATCGGCGATATCGAGGTCAAACCCGCCAAGATCGTCGTCGCCGTAGAAAGTCTCCAACAACGAGAAATCCGGCAGACTTAACAGCATATCGATGTTGAAACCGAAGGCGTCAACGGCGCAGTAACTCAAGTCGTCAAACGGCGTTATCTCCTCGTACCGGAGAACCGACGTCGGCGACGAAGCGTCCGCGTTGTGCCAGCTCTCGCCGTCCGTCTTAAAACCGGTGACCGTGGCCGTCACAGCGACGGTCGGAAAGTTCGTAACGGCGTCATGGCCCTTTAACATAACGGCGGCTTTGTCGTATACAGTAGCCGCTTCCTCTGGCGTGTCGTAGGTTCCCAGCCACACCCGCTTCTGCCGGGCCGGGTCTCGGATCTCCGCCGCCCAGCGACCCCATGGCCGCCGGCGCACGCCTCTGAACTTATTCCGGCGAGTAACGTCATATGCCGGCGAGGCAAATCTCTTCAAGTTTCGATTCTTACCTCGCTTTGGCTTGTTCACTGATCCGATCGATCGGTTGAAGTTGATCTCCTCGACATGCCTCTTCACCACGCTCCGCACAACTTGGCCGTCGTCGTCGTCGTCGCCGCTAGATGAGTCGGTGGCGTCTGCATCGGTGAGTATGATCCTAACAACTTTTCGCCGGAAACTCGTCGGAAACTCGCCGGAAGGTATGGATCTCCGGTAGTGAACGTTTTTAGTCGTTGTACCAACACGATCTGAGGACGGACGAGGAGACATCTAGAGCAAAAGCATGTAACGATATGATCAGATCTAATAATGGTGAAATAGTTGATTAGAGATTCGTCTGGTTGAGAGAGAGATAGAGGAGGGATCAGTGAAAGAACCAGAGGAGAAAAATTAAGAGAAAGAGAAATGAATAGAAGTTAATAGGAGATAGAGAAAGAGAAGAGAGATTTAAAGAGAGAAATGACAGTGTAAGGAAAAAGAAAATCGGCAGCAGAGAGAGGGAGACAGCTTTTGTGATTTGGGCGGGAAACAGACTTCTCTCTGTCACGATAAAAGAGCTTTGCCAGCGGGTATAGATAAGTGAGGAAACAATGGCTAAGCCCCGTTTGCAATAATTGATTATTTATTTATTTTATTTTATTTTATTTATTTTTGTTTTTATTGAAATTTTTTAATTGGTTCGTCAAATTATTATATTTTTGTACTCTTCTTGTTAAGATATGTCAAAAAAGTAAAAAATTTTAATAAAAATATTCAAAAAAATATTTAAAAAAGACAAAAACAAGTCCATAAAAACCTAATAAGCAAAATTTTTATATTACTTATTTTTTTTCGTACAAAACATTTTTTAAAAATTTTCGATCAAATTTGTTTATTTTTTCAGTTTGTCCCATCGAGACTATTGGACAAAATAAAAAAGATTTACTCAACAAATGAACAAAGTTTTAAAAAGACAAAAAAATAAGCAAAAATAAACAAGTTTAGCCCAAACAAAGCCTAAATTTTAGAAATTTTTTTATTTTTTATTCATCCTTAATTTTTAAATTTTTTTAACTAAAATTTTTTATTTTTTTAAATCGTCTCGACGAGGTCAATCAAAAAAAATAAAATAAAATTTTTAATCAAAAGATAAAAAAATATCACTAAACATAAAAATAAATAATATTGGACCCGTTTAGATAAATGAATTATTGGCTTATTTGGCTTATAAACAGCTAAATAAGCAGTGTCGTTTGGTTTGCCAAATAAGCAAGATTTAAACTAATAAACAAATAAGTCAATAAGTCAAAATAAGCAAATAAGTAAGTGTCCTCCCAAACGAAACAAATAAAAAAATAAGTTAATTGAGCCAAATAAAGTGACTTATTCATGTTTTTGCTTATTTATCAATAAGCAAATAAGTAAATAAGCAATTTACCCAAACGGAGCCATAAAATTTGACTTATAAGCTTATTTTGATTTATTTATGTCTTTTTTGATTTTTTTATATTTTAATTAAATATTTTTTTTTGACTTGTCTCGGTAAAATGAGTAAAAAAAAAAAAGTATAATAAGTTATGATATAAAAAAATTTATTAAAGACAAAAATAAACATTAAGTAATTATCACAGGGCCAATAATGTTAATATGTTATGGCCACCCTTGGTGACTTGATTTTAAGTTAAATTTTTTATTAAAAATTATTCTAAATTAAATTAGTAAAAAAATATTTGGTGAATGTTATGTATGACTTAAAAGATAAAAAGTAATAAGTTAATGTTGTGGATTTCAAGTCAAAACACGGCTTACTCCAACCCACACGCCCCGTTGGTTTAGAACGAAACAAGTCACAAACGAATCAAACAAGAACGAGAACGAAAAACAATTAAAGATGCACAACACATGATTTTACGTGGCTCGGTAATAGTGCCTACGTCTACGGGCTCACACTTGTATTATTAATCTGAGGATTACAAAAGAAGAAAAGTTCATGAGACAGAGAACTTCAGAAATCACAGAAGAAAGAATGAACACACCCCGGCTGCTGCAAACCCTAACAGCTTAAAAAGGTGTGCCTTCGGATAGACCGCTCTAGCGGTCTATCGGGCGGTGGGTCGAGCGGTCATGTACCACTCTCGGTTTCTTTCTCTGCAGATACCACCGCTCGAGCGGTCAACCCCAGACTAGGGTTTTTTCTTCACTTTCAACAATCTCCCACTTGAAGTAAAAATCACTCCAAGCCTTGTGCAATCCTGAGACACCAAATCCCGCGTGAGTCAACCCATTTGTCTTCTAAGCTTGAAGACCAACAGAAGCTGAACTGTCTCTCAGCTTCTCCACTGTCACTACTTTTGTGAACATATCTGTAGGATTTTCACTCGTATGAATCTTCTCCAGATTAAACTGCCCCTCTTCAAGGTGAGACCAAATAAAATGATACTTTATATCTATATACTTGGTCCTTGAATGAAATGCCGAGTTCTTTGCCAAATGTATAGCACTCTAACAGTCGCTATACAACTGACACTTGTCCTGGCCTCTTCCTAGTTCTTTCAAGAAACCCTTTAGCCAAATCAGCTCTTTACATGATTTAGTGGCTGCGACATACTTTGCCTCGGTGCTAGAGATTGTTACTATCTTTTGTAATCTGAAAGCCCAGCTTACTGTTGCACTACCCAAGGTAAACACGTACCATGTCGTACTTTTCTTGCTGTCGATGTCCCTAGCTAGGTCCGAATCCACGAATCCTTTCAGCTGAATTCCCGAGCTCTCGTAACACAGAGCATATCCCGTGGTGCCTCTGAGATACCTCAAAATCTACTTCACTGCTTCCCAGTATTCCTTGCTCGGATTTGACATGAATCTGCTCACAACTCCCACTACATGGGCAATGTCCGGCCTCGTGCAAGTCATGGCATACATCAAGCTACCTACGGCTGACGTGTATGGTACCTTTGCCATGTAGTTCTTATATTTATCTGTGACAGCTTCTTGTTCCATTGAAAGTCTGAAGTGACTTCCCAATGGCGTGCTCACGGGTTTAGCACCTTTCATGTTGAAGCGCTGCAGGACCTTTTCAACATACTCCGACTGCAAAAGTCTTAGCTTTCGACTCTTTCTGTCCCTACTGATCCTCATCCCGAGTATCCGTTTGGCTTTTTCCAAATCTTTCATAGCAAATTCCTAGGACATATGTGTCTTGAGATTTATAATATCATCCATGCTGAAGCAATCAGTATATCATCAACGTACAGTAAGAGAATTACATATGAGCTGACAAACCTCTTGATGTAACAGCAATGATCACCATGGCATCTGATGAACCCTATATCTGCCATGAAGCTGTCAACCCGCTTATACCATTGCCTAGGGGGCTGCTTCAATCCGTACAAGCTTTTCTTCAGCCTACACAACATGTCCTCCTTCCCTTTAACTGAATATCCCCGTAGCTGCTACATATAGATCTCTTCCTCCAGATCACCGTGGAGAAAAGCTGTCTTGACATCTAGCTGCTTCAGATGCAAGTCTTCTGTAGCCACTATACTCAGAACTGTCCTGGTGGTGGATATTTTCACAACATGTGAAAAAATCTCTGTGTAGTCAATTCCCATCTTCTGCTGAAAACCTTTGACCACCAGCCTCGCCTTATACCACCTGCTACCATCAGCTTCTTCTTTCAGCCTGTAAACCCACTTGTTCTACAGTGCTGACTTATCCTAAGGTAACTGAACCGAATCCCAAGTCTTGTTAGATGAAAGAGATTGCATCTCTTCATCCATTGTACGCTCCCACTCGCCCTTTGCCTCTGTCTGCAAAGCCTCTTCAAAGCATTTCGGCTCACTACTGTCTGTCAATAACAGGTAGTGCAATGAAGGTGAATATTTGAGTGTAGGTCTGCTTGCTCTAGTAGACCTCCTGATTATTGGAGTCTGTGGCTCTGCTTGTGGAGTTGGCTGTCTATTTACATTCTGGGGTTCTAAGACTTTGCTAGATGATCCTTCAAACTCAGCATAGTCTGACTCATCTACTGTCTCATCCTTCTGATCTTGTCTATTTTTATATAAAACTGACTTATTGAAAACAACATCCATACTCCTCACAACTTTTCTACTTTCTGGATCCCGCAGCCTATAACCATAGCTGTCTGTCCCATACCCGACAAATACACATTTTTGAGACTTGGGGTCTAACTTTTCCCTATTTTCTGCCACAACATGCACATAAGCTATGCAACAAAAAATGCATAAGTGAGAAATCTTTACCTCTTTCCCGGTCCAAGCTTCTTCCGGCAAACCACAATTTAGTGCAACTGAAGGCCCCCTGTTAATCAAGTATGCTGCTGTGTTCACTGCGTCTGCCCATAAATGCTTTGGCAACCCAGCATGTAGCCTCATACTCCGGGCACGCTCCATGATCGTCCTGTTCATGCGTTCTGCCACTCCGTTCTATCTCGGCTTTATCGGAACAGTTTTCAGTCTCCTGATTTCGTTAGTTGCACAGTAATCTTCAAATTTTCTACTGTAGTACTCGTCGCCGTTATCATATTTCAGACACTTCAATTTCAGGCATGTCTCATTTTCAACGGATGCCTTCTAGTTCTTGAAAATTCCAAACACATCTAATTTATTCTTACAAAAGTAAATCTATAATTTTCTCGTAGCGTCATCAATGAAGGTTACAAAATACCTCGAGCCACCGGGGTACCTGAATGGGACCACATACGTCTGTATGCCCCAGCTCCAGTTTTTCTGATTTTGGAGTTCTCACCTGCTTTGTAAAGCTGACATTTTTCTACTTTTCGAAGACGCAATCTTCACAGAATTCTAAATCTACTGATTCAATACCCGGTAGCTTTCTTTTTTGTGCTAGAGCTCTCATTCCCTTCTCACTCATGTGTCCGAGACGCATATGCCACGTGCTGGTGTCTCCTTTCGATGCCGCCACTGTTATGCTGCTGTAAGAACCCGAGGATACATGTAGTGTATCCTCCTTTTTCCCTCGGGCCAAAATCAATGACCCTTTAGTCATCTTCCAGAAGTCTCCCCCAAATGTCGTCACAATTCCAGATTCTGACAATTGACCTGCTGAGACCAAATTTCTCGTTAGACTTGGCACGTGTTTAACATTCTTCAACTTCAGTACTGTACCGTTGGCCTGTGTAATCTGTACTTCACCATTCCCAACTATACTACGGGCTTCGTCGTCTCCCAGATAGACTTTCCCAAAATTTTCCTTCACATACCCGTGAAGAATATCCATGCGAGGGGTAGCATAGAATGATACTCCCGAGTCAACAATCCATGACTCAGTTCTACAGTCTAATGCACAAATCAAAGCATATGTGTTTTCTTCATCATAAATATTAACAGTAGCCTTACCACCTTGATTTGTGTCGTTGCGCTGCTTCCTCGGAGCTTTACAGTCTCTTTTGAGATGACTCTTCTGTCCACAGTTCCAACATCCAGCTGACTTCTCCCGAGTCTGCGATTTGCCCCGTGATTTGGATATGTGATTTTCTCGGCCCTTCTAATTCTTCCTATCTGTCTTTCTTCCTCTACCATCAGCGTTTAATACTAACCCTGATGATGATCCTTCACCCGCTGTTCTGCGGCGTGATTCCTCTCCAAATATAAAACCTACAACCTCCTCTAACTTCAACTTGGACGAGGAGTTGCTGACTGCGATAACCAGGCCACTCCAGCTTTTTGATAAACAGGACAGGAGAGCCAGGGCTCTGACCTCATCATCAAAATTGATCCCAACTGACTCCAATTGGTTTATAATTGAGTTGAACTCGTTGAGATGCTCTGCTATAATGGCATCGTCTGCCATCCTCAGATTGAATAGCCTCTTCATCAGGTATAACTTATTTGATGCCGAGGGCTGATCATACATCTTTTCTAACGTCACCAGCAACCCTGCCGTCGTCTTCTCTTTTGCGATATTGAAGATCACCGATGGTGCGAGACTTAGTCGCACGGTCCCCAAAACTTTTCGATCCAATATCTCCCACTCGGTCTGTGTCATCTTCTCCGATTTCTCCCCAAATAGAGGTGCGAACAGATCCTTCTGATATAGAACGTCCTCGATCTGCATCCTCCAAAGGGCAATCTTCGATCCGTTGAACTTCTCGATCTTGATCTTACTGTCGTCTGCCATGTCGTGTTCTCCAACCTCCGAACCTTGCTCTGATACCAGTTGTTGTGGATTTCAAGTCAAAACATGACTTAATCCAACCCACACGCCCCGTTGGTTTAGAATGTAAACAAGCCACAAATGAATCAAACAAGAACGAGAATGAAAAACAACCAAAGATGCACAACACAGGATTTTACGTTGTTCGACAATGGTGCCTACGTCCACGGGCTCACACTTGTATTATTAATCTGAGGATTACAAAAGAAGACAAGTTCCTAAGAGAGAACTTCAGAAATCACAGAAGAAAGAATGAACACACCCCGGCTGCTGCAAACCCTAACAGCTTAAAAAGGTGCGCCTTCGGATAGACCGCTCGAGTGGTCTATCGGGCGGTGGGTCGAGCGGTCATGTACCACTCTCGGTTTTTTTCTCTGCAAACACCACCGCTCGAGCGGTCAACCCCATACTAGGGTTTTTTCTTCACTCTCAACAGTTAACCAATTTGACTTAAAATGATTTTAAATCAAAGATAATAAGGTATTAGACCAAAAAGAAATTGAATAAAAGAAAATTTGTTATAATTTTTTATTTACTTTTATGTAATTTTCTATTCAATATAGATCTTATTTGATAGATCTCGACGAATAAATTTTTAAAATATAATTTTTATAATAATCAAATATATATAATAAAAGTTATAATATTTTTAAAAACGTATAAAAGTATTTTAGGTTTATAAGCAAAAAGGCAAAAAAAAAACTAATATTCTATAAGTTACTTGGCAAAAAGTTGAGGTTGAAAAACGAGACTTAAAACTTATTTTGACTTTAAGCCCAATTCATACTGGGAACCAAACGAGGTCTATATTTGGAGAACATATTTGAATATTACATGATAAGGTACTTTATATGTACTAATTAGAATTAAATAGAGGGTTTATAAGACTACTTAAGTTCCATATATTAGATGTCACGTTATTTTATAGTTAAATGTGATAATTAAATATAATCATCAACCACCAAAGCATTACTCAATAAGTAAATGGAGAAAAAAAAAGGATATGGAGGGAAGAATAAATGTAATTATTCTGTAATCTTACAGCACTATATAGTATTATTTAAGAAATATTGATTCAAGGTCCTAATTAAAGGAATTGTGTTGTTTTTAGTCCTAATTACTTTTTAAATATTTCACAAAGTCTTATTTTTAAAATTTATTAATATTTTGAACAAATATAACTCTTACAACAAAACGTCATAGCAAGCCTCTATCTCTCAGTCTCTCACTTTGTGTGTGTGTGTGTGAAACTGAAGATGTTGTCAGTGTCTCTTGTCGCTGCTGTTGCCCCTCACTTTCGCTGTCGCCCCTCATCGACGCCGCCATTCCTCGCCGCTAAAAACAATAATTGCATCGAGAACCCTTGTTATGCTTCAACTCGATCTACCAAATCTAGCCTCCGACGCCAACGTCGTTGTCAACCCCCATCACCACTAGATTTGCCGGCCTCGCCCCTTGTTGTCCCGTCAACCTCCATCTTCTCCCACGCCCCTCGCTATTGCCCCTCGCTACCTCCTGAACCAGCTCTTGACCACCATTGGCTACATGGATGGTTCCCTACGTTGAATGTTTGGGATAGAAAGAGAGAAATAGAGAGGAGAAAACACCTCATTTTTTTCCACTGTGTTGGTTGTTTGGTTATAAATATCTTATTTTTCTTGTCATATGGGTTATTTTTTAAAATAAATATCTTATTTTTTTAAAATAAATATCTAAAATTTTAAAATAAATATATCATTTTTTCAAAATAAATATATATATTTTTTCAATACAAATGCCTCATTTCTGATCATGGAGAAATACCTCAAATATCATTTTTAAAATGAAACATTTCAAATTCAAAACAAATGTCTTATTTTTAAAATAAAGTATTTCATAATAAATGAGACATTTCATAACAAATAAGACATTTCAAAATTTAGATCTAGAACAAGAACTTCTTGATTTATTTTTCTTCTCTAACGAATCTGTTGGTAGTGGTAGTGGAGAGTGGTGGCAATTTGGCGGCGACGACGACAACGGCAGTGGCAATGTAATTTGCAAGTAAAACTGCTATAAAGAATTGGGAAATAATTTTGGTATGAAAAATATTATAGAGAATTTATTTAAACATAAACTATTGTTGAAATTAATTGAAATACAAAACTTCTAAATAGGACCTTGTTAAAAAAATTTCTATTATTTATATAGTGTTTTTATTCAATTATATAGTAACAACACTTTGAATATGATAATATTGATTTATTTTTATTGAGTAGATAACAGTAAGAGATAATTTACTTAATATATATTGAATGTTTTTATTTATTAAAAATTCTACGTAAATAATGTCGCATAATAGTTCAAAAGTACCTAATTATTTTTCAAATTAGAAAATTTTTAATTACTTTTTAATAAACAGTAATAAGTAGATAAATAATATATTAATATTTATATAAAATATAAACTAATATTTATAAAAATAATGAAATTAAATTTATTATTATTAAAATTTTATTATTGGTGTCGTCCGATTAAAATGTACCTTACAGCTAGCGTGGTTGACCTGTCATACGGCTCTTCTTTTTCTTCTTTTTTTTTTCTTTGTTTTTTTATAGAAAAACTTTATATACAAAAATTAATAACGAATAATTATGAGAAATTATAGCAAAATGTCATGAGCTCCTAATTTAATTTTTATAAAATTTTAAATTTATAAAATATAAAAATATACATGTCAACAAATAATTTGTTCCTGCTTTAATTATTGAATTTCTAACAAATATAATAATGTCATTTAAAATTTTAATTTATGTCTATAATTAGTATGATATACAGAAAGAATTAAATGAAAACATAATAAAAAGTTAAAGACTCAAAGTGCATTTATTTTTTGCTATTTTTGTAAAGTTAAATATAAATATTAATTGTCGAAAACTACTAAATTATAAAAAGTTTAAATATATTTGTAACAAAAATTATAGATTTTCTTATATTTTTATTTCTTTCATTTGCGGATCCATTCTACTATTTAATCTCTATTTAGATAAAATAACATATTTAATTGTCAAATTTTAATTTTTTAAACTGTGGCCACGTTTGGGCAAATTGTTTATTTACTTATTTGGCTTATTTAGTCTTCAATAAACAATTTCGTTTGAATAATTAAATAAGTAACATTTAAGTCAATAAATAAATAAGTCAATAAACAAATTATCGCAAACGTATTTGCTTATTTACTATAATTTTATAAATATAAGCAAATAAATCAATTAGCAAGTTTCTTCCCAAACAAATACATATCACATTTAACCCAGTTAAAAGCCAAGTATCTCAAACCAACTTACTTATTTATACTTTTGCTTAGTGTGAAACCTATATGTCATAAACTTTAAGAGACTAGTGAGAATTTTTTTTCTATTTTTTAACTTTGTTTTCTTAATTTTTTAAATCTTTTATCATAATATGCATTATTGGGATTTGCTATGTGTAATATATAACATTAAAATTTGTTAGTAACATTTAACAGGTCTAAATTCAAATTTATGTGAATTTTTATGTATTATTATAATTAGTAAGTGAGAACAAAGGATTTATGATTAAATTATGTAATTTTTTTATGTATTAATCATCATATGAACAAATTTATTGGTATAAAAAACTAAAAATAAAACTAAGCAAAGTATATTCTAATTTGGATAACTATAGAAAATAGAAAAAAATTAAAATAAAGTGATTGTTTTTTGATGGATTAACTACCATAAATACCATAAATAATTTTAGATACTACTAAAACTAAATAAAATGCAAACTACACTAATTCTAATATATATTTTATTTTTTAATTTTATTAAGTATTAATTATAAAAAAATTATTAAATAGGTAATTCAGATATACTTTTCATGAATTTTTTAATACAATAATCATGTTATTAGTTTATATACACTAAAAATTATAAATAAATTTAAAATAACAACTTAAAAGAAAATAAGCATTATATTATGTTCATTTAAAAGAAAGAAATGTAAAGTTAAAGTAAACTTAAAATAATTTTTAAAATTTTCTTAATCAATGTTTTTACATACAAATTAAATAATTTGTTAAGTTTGTTATTTAAATAAACATGAAAATAACTTTAACTTAATATTTTATTTATATATATAATTTACGTCTCTAACGTTTTTTAATAACTCAATTAAAATTTAGATATTTAATATATTATTAAAATGTATTTAATTTATTTCATGCATAGCATGGATTAAAGTTCTAGTATATATATATATTTCATTAAAAAGTAAAATGTCTGTTTTGTTTATTTTTCCTTATTTCAGAGTCCAAGTGAGACTTCCTTTTCCGATTGTTTATTAATAAATAATATTATTAAAAAATACATTAAAACTACCGAATAATTATTTTGAGAAATATAAATAACTGATCTATTTATTATTCCAAGTTTCCAAGCCTAGTAGATTTCCCATTCATTTATTTATTAACAAATAAAAATAAAAATATTAAATATTACTCTAAAACAACGTAATAATTACTAAAAAACCAAAGTGCAATCGACTGGTGTAGTTACGACTTCACTGTGCGTGCCGTTTCCGCTGGGGGGTGCTAAAGCACGCCTTGTCTTCTTCTTCTTCTTTTTTTCCTACACAAAAAATAATAGATTTTTTTTTTAAAAAAACAAGAAAGATTGTTTACATCATATTTTGTTTCTATAAATAGCAAGGGTCAAATCAACCTATCAAAGGCCATAAAATAATTAATCCGTCGCTTATTATTAATAGTAACAAAGAATAAGATAACTTATCAAAAGTTATGAAATTATTAGCCCATCGAATAAGTTTTATTAGTAATGATAACATGGGTTAAGATAACCTGTTGAAGTATTTATACCATATTGTATTCCTATAAATAGTGAGGGTTAAATTAGCCTATCGAAAGTTATAAAATTATTAACCCATCGAATAAGTTCATTAATACAAGAGTTAAGTATGCTTGTCGAATGTTTGAAAGGGAAATCATTAAGAGCCTTTTTAGGTTTCAATAACTAATTTTTTTCGAGATTGTTCCATCGAATTGATTTAGAGGACTGACTGCTTCAAATGAGTAACGCAAAGTCACGTGTCACAATAAAAACATAAAACATGCGTTGAACTGTCCCATTTATAGATTATTCTGTGCAGTTGAAACATGACCACGTAAGTTGAGGAACATGCGCATAGTGATAACTGTCCCACGACTACAGCAGTTAAAGAACGTGTATGAAGATAACTGCTCAACGATCACAGCAGTTGAGGGACGTTTCAAGGTAAATGTGACAAGTGGAATATGAAGTTCTGAAACTATGAAAAGCGGTTAAAAGATTGCGTGCCATGTATTGCAGTTCAGAGGCAGTTATTAGAAGTTGTCGACGGTTACTTAAAAATTGTATAAATATGGTTGATCACAATAAAGAAGACATAACTCACAACCTGCAAACCGCATGTATTTTCTTTTCTTTTGTATCTATTTCCAGTTTATAGGGGTAGATTGTAAACTTTGTAACTGGTTCTCTATCAAAATTAATAAAATCTCGATTTTATTGCTTTAATTATATTTTTTTTGACTTTTTTTGGCAAAATTCTGAAATAAGGTATAGAATCCGCACGCAATTGCTTGAATATTTCGAAGAAAAATTTTCTTTCGAAAGAGATCAATTCGTATTATTTTGGTAAACAAAGACATTTTGGTCATTTTGTTTGTATCCTATAATAGTTTATCAACTTATTTTATTTTATTTTTCATTTTTGTTATTTTTTATTTTTCAATGTATGCAAAAGTATTGAATATTATTAATGAAAATAATCTCCACACTAAACTTGAATCACTTGACTTAAAGTCGTTTTAAGCTAAAAGAGTTTTAAGTCAAAAATTATTGTTATAATTTTTTAAAATTTATTTTTATAATTTTATATTAATTTAGATTTTGTTTGAAAGATTTTGACGAGTAAGTTTTAAAAATATAATTAGGGTAAATTATACTGACCACTCTTGAGATTTACCAAAATATCAATTACTTTTTCTGTAATTTCTGAAATGTCATTAACCTCTCGTCTGGTTTAGTTTTTGCATCAAATTAGTCCAATCGTCAATATTTTCGTTAACTTTAACAGAAAAACTGTTTAAAAATAAAAAAATAAAAAAAATATTTTCTAATTATTTTTTGTGTTTAAAACATTTTATTATTATAATTAGAATAAAAAATTTTAAAAAAATAAAAAATATTTTCTAATTATAATAGTAAAATTTTTCAAACACAAAAGATAATTAGAAAACAGTTTTTTTTTTATTTTTTCTAAAAAATAGTAACACTGTTTTCTTAATAAAAAATAAAAATAAAAATAAAAAATATTTTCTAATTATAATAATAAAATATTTCAAACACAAAAAATAATTAGAAAATGATTTTATTATTATTATTATTATTATTATTTATTTTTAAATAATTTTTCCGTTAAAGTTAACAAAAATATTGATGGTTGAACTAATTTGATATAAAAATTAAACCAAATGGGAGATTAGTGACATTTCAAAAACTACAAGGAAAATAGTTGATATTTTGATAAATTTTAGGAAAAGTCAGTGTAATTTACCCATATAATTATTATAAAAAACGAATGTGCAATAAAAAGTGATACTTTTAAAAAATTTACAAAATTATTTTATGTAAAAAAAGCAAAAGACTAAAAGGCTAAAGCATTTGGTTCCTAAATGATGCTTTTTAGTTTTTTTTTAAAATTTTAATTAAAAGAAAAAAAAAACTTAACTTAAAACCAATTGACAAACGTTTCCTAATCTCTCTTAAAAATAGATTGTAAATATTAATATCTGTTATTTAATATCACAAAAATGTCAATAAGAACATATCAATTGCATATTTGAGTAATGCCTTATTGCTAACCAATATAGAAGTTAATTTTTAATTTTTTTTATATCTTTATCCCACATGCTTTTTTGAATTCAATGTAAATTATTTGTTAAATTAATTTTTAAGTTACGTTTTTTTTAAATTGGTTAATTGAACAAAAAGTTTTTATTTTTATTTTTGTTTCTTAGGCAGAATTTTCATTTTATATAGTTGATTATTATTGTTATATATAATTGTTATTGAAAGTGAATAAATTATTAAATATGAGAATTATTATCTTTTAGAATTAGGAGAGAGTTTAAATAGAGTGTTTTATGAATTAATTTTTTAATTTATTTCTTTTTCGAACGGCCTACACTAACTTTTTAACTTCTAAAAATAATAATAAAAAAAAAACACTAACAATCAAGTTATCAATCAGGACCTTAATACCACGAATATGTCAACAAAAACAAAAACTCGGGCTTTATCCTTTAAATTCATAAAAGTCATAAAAATAAATTTTTTTCATGTTACATAAATTTAATAGTGCCTAGTATTATTAAAACAGATAGTTTATAGATTATAACTTATAATAGAAGTTCTAAATATTTCATAAAAATTATAATTTATAGTTAAAATAGAGAAAAAAAAATATAACTAAACCTCAAATTTAGATGATTTTCTTAATTGAAAAAATAGAACAATTTTTCACCTATTTAAAAAAAAATTGCTAACCACCGCTCGGTTAAGTGATTGATGATATGGCCCAAGTTTGGATTAAATGTTTATTTGCTTATTTTGTTCTATTTGTTTTTGTTTTTTATAAATTGTTTTATTATTTTCTCAGACTATTTTATTTTTTGACTTTTTTTTTATTGAGATGAGCTAACAAAATAAATTTTAAATAAAAATATTAAAAAATAAAAAAGACAAATTATTCAAAAAATAAATTTTATATTGCTTATTTTTATCTTCAGTGAATTTTTTATTTTTTTAATTAATTTTTTTATTTTTTCAGTTCATCTCATCGAGATAATACGAAAAAATTAAAAATCTTCGTCAAAAGAGAGAATTTTGTTTTAAAAAAAGATAAAAATATACAAAATCTCCAAAATTTATCCTAATTAGAGCCTTAATAAAAAGTTAAAAATGTATTGATATTTGTTAAAATCTATTACTATTTTTAAAAAGTAATAAATTTCACCTTCAAGAAAATATATTAATATTAAAAAAATTAAGTCTTTATTACAATATTAATACTCTAAAAGAAAACACTAGGCCGTGTTCAAAAGTAAGAGAGCAAGGTTTAGTTGGCTCCAACTTTAGTTGGTTTTTTAAAGCCCTGATTGGTAATTAGATCAAAAGAAATTTTTTTTTAATGTTTTTAACTAAAAAATTAAATTGAGTTTAAAATAAATTGTTTAGTAACTTAATATTTAAATTAATTTTTTTGAAATTAGTTATTTGAGTAAAAAGCTATTTTTTATATTTTTTATTCACAGTTGACATTTTTATTTTTTTATATATTTAATATTAATAATTATATTTAGTTAGTAGTGGTAGTAAATAAGTTATGAATAAAAAATATTATTATATTTTAAAAGTTGTAAGAGTTTGATTAGAATATTATAAGAATTTGTATTTTAATTTGATTTTTTAATTTTTTAATTTTTTAATTTTTATTACCAAACGAGCAAGATTGACTTTTTTACATTTTTAGCAAAAAAGTCAAAAAAGCCAAATTGCCTATCAAGGCCTAAGTTTATTTTTTGTTTAAGATTTTCAAAAAGTCAACAATCCAACAAGACTTTGGCAGTATTTTACATTACTGAATTTAATAATTTATAAATTTTAATTTATAACAAAAATTATGAGTGCTTGATTAAGATTGTAACTTGTAGTTGAAATAAAAAAATTTTTATAAGTTATAACAAAAGTTATGAGTGTTTAAAAAAATTTATAACTTATAAATAAAATTAATAGTAAGAAGTTAAAATCTACCAACAGTAACTTTGTCAAACACTCTATTTATTTTTATACCATCAACTTAAATTTACATTTTAACCGAGATTTTTTCTTTACTTAATTTAAATTTAATAAAAATAAAAACTAAATTTTAAGCGGCTTTGCCAAACGTAACCTATTTGGTTAATGGTTATTTGGCTTGAGGAAAAAGCACGGAAAATGGACCAACTAGGACGGCACGTGACCAATTTATTTATTACTGGATAAGACTCGGTCTTGCTTGTCAACTAAGTGATAAGAACAATGTTTAATAAAATAGTACAAACATTATTTACAATACTTAAGAAACCGTTTTTTTTTTTTTTTGAATAACACGCGGAACAGTAAGGGTATTTGCTTCATTTTGTATCCTATTATATAAATTAAATATATTTATAAATATAAATATATAAATAAAGTCTATTTTCTAAAATATAGCAAAATTATTTGTTTCACATTTTTTATCTCTATTTTATATTTTTATATTTAATTTTAATTATTTATCAACTAATAATTTTTACTTAATATATTGTCTTTTAACTCTCTTCCAAACCCTGTCCCGTCCCAATAGAAGTCTTTTACATTCTTATCATTTCTTAATCAAATTGGATTTGCACACGTGATACTAAAAAAGTTAAAAGATGAAAAAATATTTTAAAAAATGAGATAAATTTAAGTAAAATCTGTAAAATTTATCTTAAATACGGCCTAGATAAAAAAAAAGTATGCAGATACTTGCATAAAAGCTATTAATAATGTTAAAAGTAATAAATCTAAAAAATATATTAATATTAATAAGACTTTGTCTTTATTACAATATTTAAGTTGAGCCTTTTGTTTTGTTTTTTTTTATTTAAGGCCATTTTTTTTATTTAAATCCAAAAGATATGAAAAATAATTCCGAATCAGTTTTGTCTATTAACAAGAAAGGTATAAGTAATACAACTATAAATCTCATGCATATTTCGTTTGAAAACTCAAAAGTTTTTAAGTTTTTTGTTTTTTTGTTTTTTTATTACATAAAATAATTTTATATACATTTTAAAAATATCACAATTTCTATTATACATGTTTATTTTTTATAAAAAGATATATATTTATTTTAAATTTACTTATCAAAATTTATCAAAAAAGATATATACTGAATGTAAAATTGTGCAAAAATAAATTGTAAAAAATTATAATAATTTTCTTTTGACTTAAAAGCTTTTCTTAGTTTAAAATCATTTTAAGTCAAGTTTTTTAGCTTATTATTTTTTTACTTAGAGTCATCACTATGGTTTACCAAATGAGCTTTTTATTTATTTGGCTTAAAACAACTTTAAACAAAAAATTTAGCTAAAAGCCAAGTTGCCAAACGATACCTTAGTTGGTTTTTTTAGTTTATTTTTTGTTTAAAGTTTTTTAAAAATCAACAATCCAACTACATTTTATTTTTATACTGTCGACTTAAATTTACGTTTTAATCTATATTTATTTATTTATTTAATTTAAAATTAATAACAATAAAATTAAATTTTAAGTCTTTGCCAATATAGTTATTTGGCTTGAAAAAAAAGCAAGGAAAATGGACCAGACGGCACGTGAGCAATTTATTTATTACTGGATAAAACTCGATTTTGCTTGTGAACTAAGTGATATTAACAATGGTTAATAAAATAGTACAAACATTAATCACTGATGGAAAAGTATGTAACTTGACCCAGCTAGGAGTTGGTTCATTGGGATGGGTCCATCGATAAACACAACTAGCGTCTCCGCTGCTCAGTCACAATCCCTATTGATGGGGAGATCTCGTACTGAGCAGTTGCCATCTTAGCTAATAAGTGAATAGCTATTATCTAGGTATCTAGCTAGCCTGGGAGTGTGGAATATCATTAGAATTTATAAAAATTTAGCGTAATAACTTTCACCTGATCTAATGACTATGTGTGATCTAATGACTATGTGTCGCTACCAATATATAAGGAGATCCTATACGAATAGCACATGCATATGATTTAAACCCACACTCGGTATCTTTTTTTAATAGTTTTCTCATTTACCTTTGGGTTTACTTTACCGGAGATCTAACTTAACTGTCGAAGAGATTGTGTTGAAATTTCCTTTGGTACTCTTTTTAACGATTGTTTTGCAATTTCAAACTGTTTTAACCCGTAAAGTACAGATGAGGCCCATCTCAGATTGAGCACCAACAATTACAATGCTTAACAAACTGTTATTTATGAGAATTTTTTTTTTCGAATAACAAGTGGAGTATTGATGGTATTTGCTTCACCCATTTTGCATCTGATTATATAAACTAAATATATTTCTAAATATGAAGATATAAATAAATTTTATTTTTCAAAAATATAACAAAACCAAAACATAAAAATATTATATTTGTTTCACATTTTCTAATCTCTATTTTATATTTTTATATTTAATTTTAATAATTCATTAACTAATAATTTTTACCTAACATATTGCCTTTAACTCTCATCCATGCCCTGCTCTGTCCCAATAGAATAAGGGTCTGTTTGTTTGGTGGATTTAGAGGGTGGAAATGGATATTATATTATGTGGGATCCACATATAAGGTTACAAATCTAATAAGAGCCATATCCTTGGATATGTAATGACAAGGGTAGGGAGGTATTATATATCCTTTTTGTTCATAAGTCACTTTAGTTCTTCTCTTTGTTCCACAGTTTTTCCATCCCTGCTGCTGTAAGCTCTCTCTCTCTCTCTCTCTCTCTCTCTCTCTCTCTTCCTTGCTGCTGAGACATGGTTAATTTGATTATTAATTTTAAAATTGCAACCCAATCGTTTGTCCATCTTTTTTGGGTTTTATATAATATTTCTTCTTTGTTGCCCTTCTCTTCTGTTCTTTGCCTCAATTTGGTGGTGAATGAAGCAAATCTGAGAATGATATGTGGGAATTAATGAGTTTGTGTGAGGGTAAAAATGAAAATTACTTACTTCTAATTCTTCAATTTCTATTTCAATATTTCATATTTTTTTTAAAAACAAACATGGTATTGGTATATAACTTAGGATTATATATATCCAAATTTATATCTAATAAATTTTATATTTATCTTTATATTCAAAAGTATTATATATCTACAAATTTATTTTTAATCAATCAAGCAGGCCCTAAGGGACAAGGACATGACACTTCAATCTTGCCCTCATCTCACCCCACTCTTTTGCATTCCTATCATTTCTTAGTCAAACTAGGTTTGCAAACGTGATACTAAAACATAACCTAAGAATTTTCAGTTTTTTGTAATTTAATTTTAAAAAAGAAAAAAACTAAAAATATTAAATTTAAGTTTGATTAAGATTTATTTCTCTAAAATAATCTTGAATTATGAGCGAAAAAAATTTATCAACAAAGTCAACATATCTTTATCTTTACCAACACCAACATAAAAAGTGACAACAACCACATATTTCTTTTGTATCGTATCGTTTCGTCTGGTCTTTTTCCATAATAAAAGTATAATTTTACACAACAACCTCTAATTTCTCCTCCACATAGTGTTTTTGGGCCTCAAACTACAAAAGTGCTCCTCAAAAACTCAGTCCCCACACTACAAAGGCAGCGTAATATTTTAACTAACCATACAATCTTTGCACAACCAAAACGACTCACTTCTTCACAATTTCTACGTAACAACATTGCACCCCTTCCTCCAAATCTCAAGCCCCTTGGGCCACTTTTTATCTTTAACTTAAATGGGGGCGGCCGATGTATTTTTCCTCTTATCATCTTTGGGCTCGTTTGGTAATACTAATTTTTTTGTTTTTTGTTTTTTTGCTACAAACATAAAAAAAAAATTAACATAATTTGTTTGGCAGAAAAATAAATAAATTAAAAAGTTAAAAAGTCAAAAAGTTAAATTCTAAAATATTTTATTCAAACTTCAACTACTTTTAAATCCAATAATACATCTTATTCATAACTTATTTCGTACTACTACCAACTCTATATAATTGTTAATACCAACTCCATATAATTGTTAACATCAAATATGAAAAATGGATGAATTATCTAATTTGAATATAAAATAAAAAAAAAATTAACTTTTTACCTCAACAATTAACATAAAAAATTAGTTTAAAAATCAAATTATCAAACAAATTACTTTAAACTAAATTTTATTTTTTAAATAAAAATACAAATAAAATTATACAATTTAACAAACTTTTATGGTCGAATCCCTTGTCTCATAGTGAAGTTATAATTTTATCCAATGGCCTTTAATTTCCTTCGCAGAGTCTTTCGTATCCTACGCTACAAAACTGCTCCTCAATTCTTACATGCTACGGACTCGGGAGTAATTATTCGGTACTCCCATAGTACCGTTTGAAAAGTTCACGTGGAACTTCTATTTCATACGATGACAACATATTTTACGATAAAAATATGACTTATTTTTATTAAATAGTTAAAAGACAAAAAATAACTCATATTGTATAAATTACAATTATTTATTTATCAAAAATATCACGTTACATTCCTTACATATTATTTCAAAAGAATTTAATAATTTGCCCAAACTCACTCCCTACAATACAATAGCATAGTAATATTTTAACTAGTTTTACAATTTTTGCACAACCAACTATCACAATTTCTACCTAACATTGCACTCATGGGTCCAAATCTTAAGCCTATTTCGTCATGTTTAATTGATTGAATTAATAATAAAAATTTATATAATTTTATTTAATAAATAGTCAAATAAATAGATTATTAATAACATACTCTTCTAAATATTATATATCTCATATTTGGTAGAATTAACTATTCAATAAATGTATAATTTTTTTACCACTCGTTAAATTCAAACAAAAAAAATATAATCCAATCTCATGTCTAACACAATCAATCAAATATAAGATACTTTTTCTTAACTAATAATTTTTTATACATTTAATTTTTGACAAAAGTTATAATTCACCAATCATTACGATGAGTGAAATAAGCAAAATAAATTTTTTTTGTTAAAACATAAAATAGGTCATTATGAACAAAATATTAGTTCTTATTTATAAATATATATTTTTCTCGACTAATAATAATAGAGACAATCCTCAATAAAGTTTTAAATAAATAATTACCATTATGATAAAGACAATTAAAGATAATGATGGGAGAGATCGACAAATACAATGTAAAATAAAATTAAATAAAAAATGATGTATTATAATTAATTTTTATATCAATAAATTACTTTTATATGTCTTAATCTTAATTGTTGATAATAAATGAGGCAATTATTATTAATGGTGTATAATTATGAATTGTATTTATAATTATTATAATTTATTTATAAGTTAGTTTGATTAAAATTTATTGCATTAAACAATGAATATTTAGCACGTGCATAGTATTTTGAAAAGAAATTGCAACTTCAAACTTTGACTATGTCACACACTTGACACGTTGAAACCTCGTTAGAACGATAGATTAGCCAAAATGTGACAACCCTGTTTGGGCTAAATTCTGTTCATTTTGTTTATTTTTATTTTATTTATAAATTTTTTTTAAAAAAATTTATCTAAAATTTGTTACTTTTTTGAACCATCTCAATTAGATGAATAGGAGAAATAAAAAATTTTAATTAGAAAGTAAAAAAAATTCAACAAAAATAAAGAATATAAAATATGACTTATTAACTTATTTTTGTTTTTTTTTATTTTTTTAAATTTATTTTTGGATCAAATGTTTTATCTTTTCGACTTGTCTTGATAAGATGAATTAAAAAATGTAATAATTTGACTAAACGAGAAAAAAAATTACTAAAAATAAAAATAAACCAAATAAAATAGCAAATAAACAATTATCTAAAATGGGCCCAAAGATTAAATTGATATGATAGCTTGATTAACTAATTACTCATGCATAAAATTATATAAACTTATTTATCAACTTATTATTTGTGTGTAATTAGTTCACGAGAATAATTAGATAAATTTTATGAATCAAATGCAAGCTGAAACACAAATCAAACTACTCCGTTGTAAAAAAAAACTTCTTTCGAGCCAAATTTAAATAACCAATGACGAGTCTGAATTAACATTACAACCCTGCATTAAGTAGTGAAAAGGAATTGGTGACATTTATCAAGAGAATTATACTTATTAACACTAAAGTTCCGTTTGGCCAAAGATTTTTTTTGAGGGTTAATGGCTTTTTCAGCCTAAAAATATTGAAGGCGGCAACTTAAAAGACTGTTAAAAGAGTGTTTGAAAAACTACTACTATTAGATTTTAACTTTTTGCTATTAATCTTAATTATAAATTATAATTTTTTTTCTAAATACACGACTTTTATTACAAATTATAATTATATATTTTTTTATTTCAACAACAATCTACAATCTTTACCTTACAAGTTACAATTTATACGCTATTAGTTTCGACAATATTAAACATTACCAAAAAGCATACAATTGTTGTTTATAATAACTATAAAGAAAACATATTTTCATTAAAAATTTTAAAAAATAAATAAAAATAAGTTTAGAAAATACATATTTTTGCAAATTTCAATTCCAGTGAGCGAAGATGACAACTAGTACAAAAAAAAAAAAAGTGAGTGAATGAACGGCGGTGACAAGTGGAGACGCCGACTAATTGGTTAAAGATGGAAAGTGAAGGTAAGTGGTAAGTGAGAAAACCTAAATAGCATAACGTAGCGGCGATGATTGTGAATAATAATTTTGGGCAGAATTTATTTATTTATTTATTTTAAATAATGTAACATGTTATTACTTCCACAAAATTCAACACGTTCTTATCCACTATTCATTGAAGTTCTTAGTATACTTTGAGAATAGTACCTGAATCGTTACTGGGGACCATGTCCTGATCTTTGCAAGTTGAGAAGCTGATCTCTCAAAGCATTTGGACCATAGCAGCCTCTCTATGTGATGATGACCCAACAATAGCACGTTCCTCCATCACCCTAAGACCCATTTTACATAAGGATAGGTCCACCTACCTGACCTACGTATGAAATTTTCAGAAGGAAAGAAAAATATCAAAATTGATATTTATTATACTCAAATTGTGGCCGAGGATGCAAGGCGAGGGAGAAGGGTTTGATGATTGAAAACGCAACGAATGGCATAAGATCAAGTCAAAGGTTCATCTCTTGACAACCCAACGAGATCAATAAGACAATACAGAAAAAGAAGAAAAAACGCTAGAAAGGAAAGAAAGAAAAGAAAGGAATATTCCATTAGGAAAGGAAAATGGTTAATAAAATCCACTGCCATATCATCACATTCATCAACAACTATACTTGAAGACACGGGATGGGCGGTTGCTCATGGCACATCGATCATACAAGTGACCGGTGGCATTGTCTTGGGTGGGCAAGGGAATCCCCGTGGCCAATTGAAGTAAACGATAAAAATGCGATGAACAAGCAAGGATAGTTATTTAATAGGTAAGAAACGTCACGTCAAAATGCTAATGTGATATTCTCAACAATTACATGCACGCCAAGTATTCATCATTTTGGATACTGGACTTACATTGAGGGGCAACGGTTATTGCACGTCAGCATAGCCCTACATTGGAAGGACACATGACGTGCGCATATTGGTTGGGCACACTATATTGGCATGCCGCTGTGGTATTCCTACCTATAGAATAATTTCTAACGAAGATAGGCCTATTAGTCAAAGATGACAATCACCATCACCCTCCACAAACAAGGAAATATATGCGCTCTGCTGTGTGTTCATGTGGAGGTTCTAACGCTAGGACTCAATTTCACAAGTAAAGATCATCGTATGTTTGAGAATCACAGAATCAGTAGAAGGGCAGAATAATGGACTGCAGCCGAAGACGACAAAATGCAAAACAAGCACACAAAACAAATAAGCGATATTTAGACACCATTTAAAAGCATGCAGGTGAAATTCTATTAACAACTGAGAGCTACTAGCAGAAATAAAAACGCGAAGAGGGGAAAATCTAGAAGTCATGACAACGTAGGTTTTAATCCAATGCGTGGCTTTTCGAAAATGTAATACTAAAACCACTAAAGCATGAAATAATCAACCCCGTTATTACTCATAAACGAGACAATATTTCAGCATCTAAAAAATGAATAATTGTAGAAGATATAGATTGTATTGACCATCAGTCTTACTGTTATCCAAAATAGACATACAACTAAAAAACATCGGAAGGCTATTAAAAAAAGTAATAACAAAACACAAATCAAAATTAAATAAAGATTATCAAATGAATAAAATATTAAGCAATGGGGAATTTACTGCAATGGGCGAAAGCTTGAGGGAGCAATGCTACTTGGAGGGAGAAACACAAGCTTTTGCTTGCTAATTTGATACCCTTTCATCCATAATGAATGAAGAAAACAACAAAGATTGCCAATAGTACTTTTTAATCTGCAAAAATAAGGTTATTTTAAAATTTTATACTAGTACCGATTTAATAGTGAGTTCAAGAAAACCATAAAAAGTTCATTTAAGTTGGTCATTTAGTACTAAAAAAAAGGGTCAGTTGCCTGAATGCGCTGCCCTGCGTGCCTAGGGAGTTGCCTAAGTGCCCCGGGCAACTGCATGTGACACTAAGGTTGCATCATCATAACATCCATCCATGAGAGATCAAACAACCAGAATATTCAACAACAAACATCGTTACATAACAGATTCCTTTTTCCTCCTAATGTCCTAGAATTAATATTCACAGATTAAGAGATCCAACTTCAATGGGATGTTTTTGAGTCTGAGAGATAATTAAACAAAGGTCCTTACCAACACTTTATTCTATCACCCAACCACGTCGTAGGGACAGTTGCATAACCTTTCAGAAGAGCCAGGGGTGTTCTTTTTAGCATCATCCCATGGCATACTTCTGTGTCCAGCTGCGAGCAGTGGACTCATATTTAGCCCTGTCAGTCTTGTACATGTGAGCTATTTCTGGCACAAGTGGATCATCGGGGTTGGGGTCCGTCAACAGGGAGCATATGGACAACAGGACCTGGCAGAAAGTTCATTACAAAAGAGTGCCTATTACTTCAAAAATTAATTCTCTGTCAGCATTTCAGGTTTCTTTCAACACCAAACATTTTGATTAAAAAGTTTTAGTTTTCATACTCAACGGGGCCTTTGCCCCTGCCCCCTCTCTCTCTCTCTCACACACACACACACACAACACACAGCCAAAGCATGACAACAACAGCATGTCTTAGATTCATTAGTCACTACTTCTACATGTCAAAGTTGGAAGTTCCATCAATGCTAATGATAGTACAACATAAACATTTTTCTTTCACAATTAAAGAAAGTAAACAAAAAAACTAAAAAGCTTGTACAAATCATTGTGATACATGGAACGATGCCACCCATACGATTGGAAGTTTCAAAGTCCCGCAATTCTAATAGAAACAAATGGTATGCTCTCTGTTGGCTTGTTCTCTTTCTTCTGTAAAATAAATTGCTTTCTGCTGTCTGTTTTTTCCTTCTCTCTCTACTCTTAGCAAAGCAGGCTCAAAAGTCACACTTTTGGCTTGCTACAAGTTGGGCTCAGTGCATGAGGGTTTCTCAAGTGTTTGATGCAGCAAGTATAACTTGGTTTAAATAAAGCATATCCACTTGGCAAGTATTACTTGGTTTATACAAGGCATATCCACTTTGGAACTAAAAAAAAGCCTATGAGGCGGAGGCCCATAATGCAAGAAGACTTTTTAGACCAAAGGAAACCGTCCAGGGGAGCATTTAGAGTTCTTAAATTTTAGTCAGTATGCTGCTTGCCATTTTTAATTTTTGTTTTGTTTGGTTTCAGAGCTAATAATATTTAGGTAGTTTTAGTTTTTGCCCATTTGTGTTGTAGTCTGGATCCTTGGGCGTCATTATGGGTAGCGTAGTGAAAGCAATGTGTTCTCTAAGTGCTTGAATTAGCGAGTGAACCATATCCATCAGCAGATTGAAGGCAATAGGTTCAAGCATCGTTCCTTTTGGAAGGACTTTTAAGAGACCCAGACATGCTGAAGGATAGAACAACATGATGAAGGCGGCATCAACAGAAGAAAAAGGTCGCATTTTACCAAAGGTATTATTTACCTTTCTAGTGGCTTTAAAGTCCCAAAAGTGAAACACTTGGCCACCAAGTCAAGAGTCTTTTATATACTGGTGAGGAAATGGTTTTAGATGATCGAGTTAAATACTATGACAACTTGAGTTAATATGTGATACCTTTCCCTAACCATCTTGAACTTTTGCATGTCATCATACCATAAGTCACAACCTTAAGACTTCAAACACACTGTATCTGAAATCCAACAAGTTATCCATTTAAAAACTAAGCCTTGCTCAATCACCCTTTTGTGCACAAATCAATAAAACTTTCCGACATTAGTAATCCTAAGCCCAACAACCATTTCTTGTCGTAAACCTGCAAGAAATCCACCTGTAGGCAATCTATCACAAGGATGTGAACAGTAACCTTGAACCGAATCAATCTGGTCAATTATGAGTTTTTTCCCCGCTATTACCCGTAACCAAATACCGATGCTATAACCAAAACGATCAGACCCGTAGAGGCAGGATTTGTTTGTTTCACAAGTTATTTGGTTCTTTTGTACACCCCTAGTCCCCAATTCATTAAAAGAAAAGAATCGAAGAAATCTGGGGAGAGCCCCAGCCCCCAGAAAAAAGAGAAGAAGAAAATAACGACAAAGGCAATAGATTGTTAGAATAATACTAAGAGAATAAAAGACCTTAGAAATCTGACGATAAACAAAACCAAATAGTTAGTGCATTCTATATACTTTTAGGTAGCTACTTGGGTCAAGTCATTGCAGTTTGAGCATAACAAAAACAAGTGTTGTATAAAGCCCCATTATAGCACTCAATCTTCTATTCCAAATATGAAATTTTTTTAACCTATGTTTTACATCCTCAGGAAAAATTTTGTATCATTCATGACACAAAGAATCAAGGCAAAACATATAGAATGAATCAAAATAACAGATATGAGATAGATCAAACCTTAGATATGGTTAATGCAGGACTCCATTGTTCTTTCAGAATATCAAGACAAATACTTCCATTGCTATTAATGTTCGGGTGGAAGACCTTGGTCCTAAATGCCACCTGTAACATTAACCTCATCAGCCTTCTCATATCTCAAAGAGTATTTCGACAGAAGATGCTCATAGCCATCAATTGATAGACACGTAATCATGGTTATTAGCACTTCATGATCCACGGTAACATATGTATTCCACACAAGGCAACAGTATTATGTGCATACAACATGCATGGAATGTCATATGACATATGTCGTGGGTTGGAAAAAAAATGATAAATTGCACGTCCGCACTTTGACTACCCTAGCATTTTGTAGAATTGGGAAATTACTAGTGGAGGTTGATTGATGATGATGTTATGCGGCAGTCAGAACTAGTCTTGAAGTGAATAAATTAAAAAGACCGAATAAAAAAGGAAATGAGACGACTCTTTCTTGAACTATATCATAAACAGATCTTTCTCTCCACATCAAGCACGTGTTTTTCTCCATACCTCTTGTATATCGTTATAACGCCCTTAGTGCTAGGTTTTGAAAAAGACTAATTATGTCATTCCCATTTTGGTCTGATTCAAATCTCTCTTCCGTACCTTTTCCTCAAAATGAGAAAGAAGATGGTACACTTGAATTGTATTATTCAAATGCTTATTACTTGCCAAAGATCCTCTTTTTACAATTGGTAGGTCAACGACTTATTCAAATAAGTCATGTTTTCCATGGTTTTCCCATGTTACAACTTCCATACCAATTTAGTTGATCTGTAATAAGTTGGTTAAACATTATATTAGGGAGCCTAGTCTTGACTCTTTTGTGTGGTATTCATTTTCATTCGGCTCTTGGAATCACATTTAACAGTGGTTGGAACAGCTCGCAAAATCCAACCACTTCACCTACTTCATTGCCCCCAACCGTTTCTTGTACTTCTACTTTAAACAATCTCTTTTTTCATTCTTCTGTGAATCTCAGCTTCTCTCAGCCATTTTAATAAAAAAATCAAATTTACTTATAAAAACAATAAAATCAATTTCTTTTTCCCAAAATCAACTTCTTCTAGACAGTCTTTCTATTGTCACAATTACTACGTTTCTCTATCCCATTTCAACAGGGAAACATAATTGTAGTCACAGAGTCATATAAAATGCTGTATAATATGGAAAAAAAATGTTGAGAACCAGAAAAAAGATAGCACTTTGTCTCAAAACAGGAGGCATCTTCTGATAAGCACAACACAAAAAAAAAAAAAAAAAAGAGACAAGTTTCAATGAGAATTGGCTGCCCATTCCCTTCCTTTTAACATGGTGGTAATGGGATAGGATATCTTCATTCGCTATACAAAGTGACAAATTACATATAAACTAATTACAGACAAACCCATTAAATTTCAAACATATAAATTCATAGGAAAAAACTTCTGATAAAAAACCAAATGAGCAAAATCTACCTTAGGGGGCTTAAAAGGATAATCAGGAGGAAAATGAATGGAAACCAGAAACACCCCTCCAGCATATGGACTATCGTTGGGTCCCATAATCGTTGCTTGCCAATGAAACATATCTTCAGCCACAGGGCCTGTAAAATAACATAACAGGCTAATATTTTATAAACTTTTTACCTAATCAAAAGAAGTATTTGTAAAAGAAAACGCCCCTCAAGACGAAGGCCTTTCAAGACCACTAATTCCTCATTTTGTGAACCTTATGTGGCCTAACAACGATAATCTGAACTGTAGGTTCCATTTTGTACAATAAAATAAGATTTGTTCATATATCTATCTATATTCGATCATGCTTAATTTTTGAATAAATCATTTTCTCTATGGAGTCTACGAGATGAACAGCTAGAATCATCATTTTAAGCCCAGTCGAGACCCACAAAATGATACCATGAGGCGTTTGAGAGATCTTGGTCTTGAGAGGAGCTCAACCCTACAATAATAATAAGCGCATGCGAATAAAATACCAGCACTGCAAGAGGTTGGGGGATCCTTCTGCAAATCCTTGAGCTCCTTCAAGATGCGTTTCGACGCCATGAATTCAACGCACCAAAAAACCTCGAATCAAAGAAGTAACCTACCGCACTGAAATTCCTGCGAAAAAGCAGCGGATCGTGAGCTAACAAGATCGAATCGATTCCAGAGACCTAATTTATCCACAGCAACACATCGATAACGATTGATCTGATCACTACCAGAGGAACAGATCAAAATCAACAAGAAGATTCAAGATCTGGCTATCTCTGACCACACAAAAAGTCCTAGATTTCGTATATAGATACAAAAAGGAAGCATTGACATGGATATATGCATATAAGAAGAGAGAGTCAAGAGAGATAAGGAGAAAGGAGAGTACCTGATGGGGAGAGGGCAAGGATTCGGCGAATGGTTGAATTTTGCGATTGGAGCGAGCGAGAGAGGAACTAAACATTTCCCATTGACAGGCCGGCGGCTTCTAGAATGTTCGTTGAAATTGAAAGTGAGAAATATATGGCGTAGGATTAACGGCAACAGTTTCTTTATACGTTACCCCCAACTCTACACCAAGAAGTTCGGGCCGACCTCGGATCCTGTTCCGTTGAGGATTAGCCGACAGTTTGCCGGGGAGTTGGGAGGCTGCTGTGAGTTAAATCACTGGAGTCTGTTTTTGTATTTAATATTTTAAAATTTAATGAAAATTCTTTATTATATTTAATTTATCGAGTAAGTAAAATTTTAAAAAAAATTAAGTTAATTGTACATCACTATCTATTTAATTAAAGTATATTTTTTTTTAAATAATTAATTAATTTATAATTTTTTAAGAATAAATTGTCAAATAAATATATTCGCATCATATAGTTAAAAAATTTTAATTGGTCTGATTTTTACAGAAATTATTTACTCAATTAATTTAACATAATAAATAATTTTGATTAAACTTTAAAATTTTAAATAAAAAATAACTACCGTGCTAACACCCATACTGTGATTAGTCTTACATCAGGGTTCTCAGCTCTATTTGTGGGGCTGATTGGTGTTAGAACTAGGCAACCCAAGAAAGGGGGTGAATTGTGTCTTTAAAAAAGGCAATAGTAATTTAAAATTTTTTTTTGAAAATCTTTTAATATAACAATAAAGCAAGATATGCAGATATATAACCAATGCAAATATTAAAAGATGAGAGATAGAGAAATAGAACCAGGCACTAGGAATTTATAGTGGTTCAGCTTTATCAGAGGCTACATCCACTTCTCAAGATCTTCCTTGAGTATTTTCACTATTCAGAATACTTCTGGGCGTATTCCAAGCCTTTACAAGTTTCAAGATTTCACTTGAGCTATCTGAATGTTTAC
>JAOTRH010296510.1:0-38344 GCA_034768845.1 Heliamphora exappendiculata | reverse complement strand
CTCCTCTTTTGGCAATTAATTTTTCCTTCTTGAAGAGAAGTGCGTGAGAAGAAACCAAAAAGCAAGAGAACTCTTCGATCGGAATCGGTGCCCACACACCGTGATCGTCGTAGTGCGTTCGGTACATACGTGAGAAGATTGCAAGGTCGTCTTCAACTTAGTCAGCATTTTTTGAAAATTTTTGACAAGTTTCATAAAGGTATCATACTATTAAGAATTATTATAGTTCTCATTTTTCATGAAAAATGCATACGTCATTTTTTACGGTCACGGCGTCGGTTTTTTTTGCTCCAATAAGGTCCTCCTGGCTCAATTCAGCTTTTTCGATATCCCCAAACTGAATGGCGTCTTCAATTTGTACTCCAGCATCAAACAACTGTTCAAAGGTAGAAAGCGGCTGAGTGATAAGATACCGCTTTAGTGGAGACTGCAGATTCTTAACCACGATCCTCACTTATTCTTTCTCAGTGGGTCAGTTTGTCATTTTAGCGACTTTACCCCTCAATTGGGTCAGAAAATCAACAAAAGACTCCCGGCTCTCCTACTAAGTTGTTTCGAGCTCTCTGGTAGTGACATCTAGTTGGATATTGTAACTGTACTGACTAAAAAATGCCGTTGCTATGTCCTCATAAGTTCTTGTCTCTGCTATATCAAGGAAGAGGAACCATTTCTGGGCTGCCCTAGAAAGAGATCGGTGAAAGAGCTGAGCCTTCAACTGGTCGTCAATTTCCATTGGCAACAGGGTACCAACATATATTCGGAGATGAATTCTGGGATCTCCGGTTCCATCAAACTTCTCCATATTTGGCATTTTAAACTTTTCTGGTAGCTTAGCGTCTCAGAATAAACATAGTCCTCCCACATCTATCATGTATTCTTCGATTCCTTTGGCCTTCCTAAGGACCTTCTCCACCCGATCAATTTTCTCAACCAATGTAGATTCTCTGACTGAGTAGTGTTTTCTTCCTCAACTATCACCTGTTGAGGGTTCTGTGGTGGTGGTGGAACAACTTGCAGTCCATCAGAGACCTAATTGTCATCCCAAAAGTCTTTGGCATTCTCATTTGTGTCCTCCGACTGTCCATTCACAACGGGCATACGGGCCTAAATTGCCCGGATCTGCGCTTGACACTAATTTTGGGCTTAGGTCTGCTGCTCCACAGCTCTTTGTATCTCAGTAATGGCTCTCATTAGAGCTGTCAAGTTCACCTCATTCTCTACCATTTCAGCTGACTCAGTTGGCTGTTTAGATACCCTATAGAGTCTGCCCGTCATTGATCTTGCCCAGACACATGTCGACTGTGCTCTTCTTGGCTCAATGATCTAGACCCGAAGAAAACCTAAATTCCAAAAGCAGAATAACCAAAATTAAACATTTATTGGTTAAGAACCCCGATGACAGATAGCAAATATTCCAGATATCTGAAACAGCGAACCACAGGCAGATAATCACGGAAGCTATAACAATGCCCTTGTCGGGCTCATAACAACTGAACAGATTTGACTAAACTCAGGTGAAGAAATAGGCAGTACTCCGGCAAGAAAATAGAACTAGGCTGAGAGGACTGGTTTGACCTAAAAATTCTAAGAACAGAAAATAGGCAGCATAACGGTAAGAAACTAGCTTACACGGGTAAAACAAGGATCTAAAGGAAATAAGCTTAAAAAGGGTGGGTGTATGGAACTAACAACCCAGGAAGAACCTAAAAGAGAGAGAAACTACCCTAAAGGCTTCAAAATAGACTTGACCCCGAGAAAAAAACTATGGCGTGAAAACCAAACATGGTGAAGAACAAAATTCGGGTAGCAACCCAAAAGAAAAGCTAACCTAAACAAAGGATGAGAGAAAATCCAGGCTGAACCCAAAAGAGAAACTAGCTTAAGCCCGAGCAAACAATCCTAATAATACACAATCAAAACATACAATTAAGAAAATACATAATCCTACTAGGGTTTGCAGTACCTAATGGGGGGTTTTAAGCTACTATATGTAAAAGGCAGGTTTTGATCAATCGAACAGAGTACCTTCTAAATAGTGCCGGATGTACCTCTCATACCTGGAGTGGTGTAGGACATAGTCAAACAATACGCCTGAACTCTTTTACTGCACCTATGATAGTGTACAGTCAGTAAGGGTTACCCATCTTTCCAACAATTCTCGAAACGGATGAACGTTCAGAGCATCGGGTCGACTAGGCAGGGGGTTTTGAAGAACAATGTATATGCATGCAAAAATGTAAATGAAAAATTCATATTAAGAACCAATGATGTTTTCAATTCTAGCCCTCTTATTTGATTTTATAAACCAGTCCCCAGTGAAGTCGCCAGAAAATACTATGGCGTTGGAATTTTGGGGGTTGTTTTAGAAAACGTTTAAAAAATAAGAGAATTTAAAGATATTTAAAAATTATTTTTAACACCTTGAAAATCAAATTTTAAAAAATCTTTTTTGATGAAAATAGAGTCGCCACTTAGTTTTTGAGAAAAACAAAAAAAAAAACAAAAATAGCTACTTATCTTTAAAATGTTTAGCCAAAGAAATAGGGTTTTGAGGCAAAGGTACGAATCGAAAAAGTTGTTAGGCACCCCGTTCGCCCAACCATAAAGTTGGCCTCTACTAATTATCATTGATTTTTTAATAGAATTTCTCAAATGCATGCAAATAAAGAAAATAGAGGCAAAGAGAGAACATCCAAAATTAAATATGAAAAATAATAACATATATACATAGCACTCCAAATTATGACAAATAAATGGATGAATTCCTAAGTCCTATAGCATGCAATTTCTAACTAAATGATACATGAAATACACCCGCATGCGATACTATTAAAACAACCTAAACTAGTATGATTCAAATAAAAGAACAAAAATATGCTAAAAATTGTTAAAATTACCTAAATATGAATTGTTAGCAAGAAATAAACTAAATTATCCTAAATATGATTTCAAAGTAACCAAAAACATGCATATTAAAACATACATTTAGAGAAACATTAATGTGGTGAATATTTAATACTAAACGCAAAATAAAATATGCATACAAATTTGTATATAAAAAAAGAGTTTACTAACAAATAAAACTAAAAATAAAAATTTTATAACAAAAGAGAATTTAAAGATTTAAAAGAAAAGAAAAAGTTCACAAAAGAAGAATTGCACTAAAAATAAAAAGGTTAGAACATGTTATTAAACTAATGAAAAAGAAAACCTAACTATTTACTTTTTACATTTTCTTTAAAAGAGATAGAAGAAAACAAAAAAAATTAAAGAAAAAAGAATTACATTTAAAAAAGGAAAAGAAAATTAGTTTAAAGGACTTTTTATAATTTTTAGGTTTAATGAAATAAAAGAAAAAAGAAAGAAAGAATAAGTACTATGAAAAATAAATAAAACTGTAGAAAAAGAAAAAGAACAAAAAAATAAGAAATGGAACATTAGAGAGAAAAATAAAACTACATTATAATGAAAAGAAAATAATGCTTATGTGAGACCCTCAACCTTGTAAATTTGAGTTGATTATATACGTGTCGCTTTCATTTCAGTATATGATAGCATCGATGCATGATTTATGCTTTAAAGTTGTAGAAAAACATGTGTAGATGTGTTACACGCTTTTCGGGATTTGGTAGGACCTCTTTTAGCTTGTGTTTTGACCAAAAATCATGTTTTCTTCACAAAATGGAGACCAAAACCAAAACAGAAATTCCAGTAGCCTTTTTGTGAGGTTTGGTCGACTGGAGGGTCCAGTCTGATTGACTAGACTGTGGATCTGGAGTTCGGTCGACTGGACTCCCTAGTTCGGTCAACTGGACAGTGTTAAATTTGGTTTTCTATAAATAGACCAGTGGGGGAATTTTTGGTACAAAAACCTTTCTTAAGACCTAAGAAACCCCTTTTCTCCTCCTTCTCGCTAGATTTGAGGGCCCGGGGCTTGGTTTGTTGTTGATTCCTTCATGGATCCTTGCTATCGGGGCCGAGGGCTTCGCATCCATCTGGTTCGATTCTCGTTCTGACACCGTTTAATTTTGAGACGTCGAGATTTTGACTCTCCGAGGTAGGATTCTAAATCTACTACTGTTATGAGGGTGTTATATGCAATTATACTTGTTTTCACCGGGTAGAAATGTATGAAATGTTGTTTGCATGTTTTAAACCGTGATTTTTGGGTAAAAGTGGATTTTTACGCCTTTTTCTCGGTTGTAAGCATGTTTTGGTACGTGGTATCCGTGGTTTTCAACAGAGGTTTGAAAATGAGGTGTTTTGTGAAAAATGTGATTTTGGAGGTTTGGAGCTAACTCGCGGGGTTGAGTCTCACCTTTTAAACATTTTGTTGGAAATGGTTTTAGATCTCCATTTTGATGGATTGGAACTCTTTTTATACATTTGTGGTATAAATAATTTTGCGGGTTTTCGTAGTTGAGCTACGGTGGATTTTTAAATGTTTTTCATAGATGTACTGTGACAGTGGGTTTGGCTGAGTTGGGCTTCCATTGCTCCTCGGTGTAAGTCCAGAAACGTGCGTAGCATAGGTACATTGTACCTTCGGGTTAGTCCCCGTAAATTGAGTGTGGGTGCTCTGGACCCTCAGGCTCAGGTCCCTTAAATTGAGTGGTTGTGTTGGATGCTCTGTTCTCTCGGGTTCTGCCTGTAAATTGAATACGTTGTTGTGACTTCGTATAGAGCTTGTCATTACTAAACCTACGGATTGAGGATAATGGATGAGAGTCTATAGTTGTTATCTTTGTCGGTATGTAGAGTCGGTACATAGGACTACATTTTATCTTTCTCCTCAGTTGTGTGATTTGAGTCGAGCTTACTGTTTATTTATAGCTTTTCCTTAACTGTGGCATGATATCTGCCAGGATGATATGCATAGTTTGAAGGATGAAAAACGTGAGTTTTTATGAGATAAAACTTTTTGAGACTAGTGTTAGTCTGGTGGAAAATTGATGGTTTTTAAGAGGAAAACCGTTTTAGCTTCCGTGGTTGAGCCCGTGTGTGTATAATTGCATAGCCTGCTTTACAGTTTTACTGTCTATGTTCCTATTGGGCTTTGGCTCATTGTGTGGAATTTTACTGTAAAACCTTTTCAAATGAGCACGATGAGTTGGCCTAGTGCAGAGGTGACGGAAGACTTACTGTAGTTTTCCTTTTTGAGACATGTACTTACACATGTGACGCCTGTTGAGGCTAGTTTTGTACGCCTTGTGGCGATACTATTATTCATGTATGAGATTGCATGATTTACAGTTTTATGAGAGTTGAATTGTGGGGATCTTTTATCCAAATGTTGAACATTTTAATTATCAACTGTGAAATTTTTTTTTTTAAATGGGTGTTTTGGTGGGCTTTCGCGTGACCCGGATGTTTGGGGCGTGACAACTTCATTACAAGAAAAGAAAAAGAAAAAAAAAAGAAATAAGAAGCTAGAAAAGAAAATTACACTACTATTAAAGAAAATAAAAAGAAAATAGAAAATAAATGCTAATGAATGAACATTAAGCTAATATTATAAGAAAAAAAAAGAAAAAAAAAAGAAAAATGTGCATTAAAACAAAATTAAAGCTATATTGCAAGCAAAAAAAAAGAAGTAAATAAAAAAGAACATTAAACTAATGCTGAAAATAAAGAGACATTAAAGAATCAAAATACAAAATAATAACTAATAAAGAAACATTAAACTATTATAAAAGAAAAAGGTATAAAGGAAATAAGCACACAATTATTTTAATTGGAGGATATGAATGTAATATTGACAATTACATTCATACAATATATGTGCTTTTTATAATAACTAACAACATCAATAAGTTGTAGGTGCCAAAAAAAATTAGCACTAATTAATGAATACAAATAAAAATGGCAATTTGCTAAGTGTGAGTGTGGGAGAAATTAATAACTAAACAACTAAATTACATAAAGCAAATAGGATTAACCATGTAAATGAAAGAAAAATATGAATTAAAATTAAATTTTAACCTGATCACTCCAAAAGAGAAGGAATGGAGCTAGAAAGATCAGGGGTCCAAACAAGATACTTGAATTGCTTAGGAATCCTCAAGTCAGGAAATGGTGTTTCAATGGTCCAATCCTCAGGTGACGATCCAAGCAAAGTTTTTAATGTAGGCATTGGAGGTTCGGATCTCAGTATTTCGGTAGGGCTTCGGCGTCGGCACTCGAAATTGCTCGGCAACTCAGCATAGCTTCTCTCACTAAACCTCTCACTAAAATTTTATCCTTGAAAACATACTAGAGGTACGGTATTTATAGAGTTATTTAACCAATGAGCTGTTGCCACGTTTTGGGACACGTCAGACCTTTTGGAGTTAACGGTCGCCAGGTTGGAGGTTGCAGTCGCCATGTAGAAAGAAGGTTTCAAAAGGTTCTATTGATGGTCGCCACAATGAAAGTTGGCGGTCGCCAGGTTTAAGGCGACGGCCGCCACTTTTGGCTAAGATTTTCAAGAGGTTCTATTGACGATCGCCACAATGAACATGGCGGTCACCACTTTTGGAATGACTTGGACAACAAGTTATCGATGGTTCAACAAAATTTCATTGGTTTGAAGGTTCTGGGTTCAAATACCGAGCTTCAATCATCTCCCGAGGATCGAACTGAAGCATCATTCCAGCTATTTTCATCATCGAATTCACCTAAGATTAGGCGGGGTCAAATTGGGGTGTCTACAGTTGTTCTTCAAACATGATATCCTATCAACATGTAGTTCCTTCTAATCTAAAATGTGGGTAGGGTCAAGTTCATACTTACTCAGCATCGATACATGGAATACGTTATGAATGTTGGCGAGTTGAGGCGGTAAGGCCAGACGATATGTCATTTCCTCAACCTTAGCTTGAATCTCGAACGGTCCAATATATCTTGGAGTTAGCTTCCCTTTTTGGCCGAAGTGTATCACCCCTCTTCGTGGTTGAATCTTTCAGAATACATGGTCTCTCACTTCAAATCATAGTGGCCTTTGTCGTTGATCTGCATAGCTCTTTTGTCGGGTCTGTGCAATGGCTATCCGTTACTGAATGAGTTGAATCTTCTCGGTGGTCTCTTGCACTAAATCCAGTCCAAGAAGTGCATTTTCTCCTGCTTCAATCCAACAAATCGGCAAACGGCACAGTCTTCCATAGAGGGCTTCATATGGTGGAATGCCAATGCTGGATTGATAGTTGTTGTTGTAGGAAAACTCAACCAACGGTAAGTGTTTCTCTCAGTGTCCCTTAAAGTCCATGACACAGGCTCGAAGCATGTCTTCTAGTGTCTGAATTGTATGTTCAGATTTCCCATCAGTCTGCGGGTGCAAGGCGGTGCTGAAGCAAAGCTTCGTTCCTAAGGCAGTTTGCAAACTCTGCCAAAATCGTGAGGTAAAACGTGGATCTCGATCTGACACGATGAACTGCGAAATTCCATGAAGACGTACGATTTCTCGAATGTACTTCTGACTTAGGGTCTCGAGTTTCTTGAAAGTTTGAACTGGTAGGAAGTGTGCTAATTTGGTGAGGCGATCTACGATTACCCAAATGGAGTCGTGTCCCGCTGGTGATCTCGGTAATCCAGAGACAAAATCCATGGTAACGTGTTCCCACTTCCACTGAGGTATCTCCAGGGGTTTGAGGGTTCCTCTTGGTCCTTGGTGCTCGGCTTCCACTTGCTGATAGGTAAGGCATTTGGCCACAAAACTTGCCAATCCTTCTTCAAGCCATTCCACCAATATTGCCTCTTCAAATCATGATACATCTTTGCCTCTCCGGGGTGGACAACAAAAAGTGACTAGTGATGCTTCTTCTGGATGTCTTTTCTCAAATTCCCAACATTAGGTATGAAAATTCGTCCTTGGTAGGTCAATTGTTCATGCTTGTTGACTACCCGTCTTAGCTTTGATTCCTCCGCAATCAGGTGCCTTCGGATAAATTCAAATGCCTAGTCTTACTTTTGGGCTTCTAAGACTCGTTGTCAGAGATTTGTTATTGCCACCGTTAAACAAAAATAACTTACGTCCTCTGATTCTATTGGTTGAATTCAAAATTCGTTGAGCATTCCCATCATCTTCTATTCCCTTGAGGCTATACTAGCCATCGTGCTCCTCGTTTTTCGGCTAAGGAAATCGGCCACCACGTTAGCCTTGCCTGGGTGATAGGTTAATGTAAACTAGTAATTCTCTAAATATTCTATCCAGCGACGCTACCTCATATTAAGATCCTTTTGGGTGAACAGGTACTTCAAACTTTTGTGATCGGTAAAATGCTCGAATCATTCTCCATAGAGGTAATGTCTCCATAACTTTAGTGCGAACGCCACTGCCGCAAGTTCCAGGTCGTGGGTAGGGTAATTCTGCTCATGTGGTTTCAATTGTCTGGATCCGTAAGCTACCACCTTACCATTCTGCATTAGTACACATCCTAGACCATCCTTTGATGCATCACAATACACCGTATACCCAACCTTTCATTCGGATATGATAAGGATCAGGGCACTGGTCAATCTCTTGTTGAGCTCTTGGAATGCTGCTTCACACTTATCATTTCACTCAAACTTCACCCATTTCTACGTTAATCTTGTCATTGGGCATGCCAACTTCGAGAAATCCTGGATAAATCTCCGGTAATATCCTGCTACTCCAAGGAAACTACAAACTTCAAAAACATTTCGAGGTGGCTTCCATTCCAAAACAGCTTCTACCTTGACGGGGTCCACAGCTATTCCTTCCTTAGACACTATGTGTCCTAGAAATTTTACTTCGTGCAGCTAGAACTCATACTTGCTTACCTTAGCAAAGAGTTGTGACTCTCTTAACTTCTGCAAGACAACTCTCAGATACTGTTCATGTTCTTCCTCAGATCGGGAGTATACAAGGATGTCATCAATGAAGACCACTACAAACTGGTCGAGGTAGGGCTGAAAGAGTTTATTCATCAAACTCGTGAAAACTCCTGGGGCATTGGTTAAACCAAAGGGCATGACCACGAATTCATAATGTCCGTATCAGGTTCTAAAGGCTGTCTTCGATATATCCTCCTCCTTGACTCGAAGTTGGTGGTATCCGGAGCGAAAGTCGATCTTTGAGAAACAAGTTGATCCTCGCAATTGGTCGAAGAGATCATCGATAAGAGGCAGGGGGTATCGATTCTTGATTGTTACCTTGTTCAGCAGACGGTAGTCAATACAAAGACGTAGGGTTCCATCCTTCTTCTTGGCGAACAGTGCTGGCGCTCCCCATGGTAACGTACTAAGGCAAATAAAACCTTTATTGAGCAGTTCCTAGAGCTGGATCTTCAACTCTTTAAGTTTGGTGGGTGCCATGCGATGGGTTGCGATCGAAATCGGTGTGGTTCCAAGTTGAAGTCCTATCGTGAACTCGATCTCACGATGCGGGGTAATCCAGGGAGTTCTTCTAGGAATACATCTTCGTATTCGCACACTACTTAGGGTAACTCTGGGGTTGACGAGATGTTTGTACTAGCAAGTAGACACGTTAATCTCCCTACGAAATTACTCGATTTGTTGTCCTTTACATTACTCGGGGTCAGAATCTCTCATCGTTCTCCTTGGATTCGCACAGTGGTGCCGTCTTCCGTTTGCACCCATATCTTCCTTTGTCGGCAGTCGATGATAGCATGGTGTTCCGATAGCCCGTCAATTCCAAGGATTACATCGTAGCCATTGAAATCCATGATTCGTAGGTCACGGGTCATAGGGGTACTGGTTATTCGTAATGTACAGGCTTTATAGACAGAATCTACTCGGGTTTGAGATTCCCTAAGGGTGTAACGACACTTAGGGTTTGTTCTAATGCCTCGGGTTCTAAGAGCAGGGACTTCATGCAGTCTAGAGATATAAATAAATGGGACACTCCATAATCAAATAGTATTTCCACTAAGGTGTTGAATAATACGAACATACCTTGTATGACTTGGGTGTTCTCCAGTTCTTCTTCCTGTAGTGCAAAGATGCGGCCTTCTATTAGTCGATTCCCATTGTTATTCTTGAGATTTTAAACTTTCTATCCATTACCCAAGCCTCCTTGGGGTCTCTGATTCTTATTGAGTGGTGGTCTTCCTCTTCCATTTTTCTGCTGAATAGCTGGCCTGGCGACCTAAACTTGTTGCGGGAACCTAGACTGCTGGGTCTGAGGTTACCTCCATTGCTAGGGTTGATTGCTCATATTCCTCTGTGCGAGATGCGGGCACTCATACCTCTTATGCCCTAGTTGATTGCACTCAAAGCATACCACGGATGTTGTAGGAAGGTCCCTTGGTCGTCTTTGTTGGTACTCTCGGTGGTACAGCTTCTTAGGGATAAACGTCAGGCTACTCCTCACTGGTCCTCCAGAGCTAGTACTTCCTTTCTTTTGGTTCCATGTCTTCCTGGAGTCAACATGATTTGTCTCGGCTAGCAGGGCTGCGCGTACTACCTGGGTATAGGTAGGGAGTTGCAAGCAAATCACCCTTGCTCGATTAGACGACTCCAAGCCCCATTCGATATTTCGTGCCTTAGATTCTTTTTCTGGTACGATGGTCATGGCAAAGCGGCTTAACTCCTCAAAACGGTTCACATACTGTGTCACCGTCATTATCCCTTGCTAAAGTTTCAAAAATTCTCGAATCTACCCTTGACGAAAGGGGCGGGGAAGTATTTCTCCAAAAATAGGCCTTCGAATTGCTCTCACGTCAGAGTCTCTACCTCTTGGGTATTGGTGATCAGAGTCCACTAATGATCGGCGTCTCCTTTTAGCAGATGGGCAGCTAAGGCCACTCGGTCGGTCTCATGCTAGACTCCCATTGAGTTGAACAGTTTCTTGACTCCTCTCAGCCATTCCTCTGCCTCCCTCAGTTCTACTCCCCCTCGAAATGTCAGGGCTCGTTGCCTCCCTACTCCGATAGAAACCAGGCTCGGTCACGTACGTGCGGGCGATTGATGCCGGCAGCCAGTTCTCATAGCACTTGAGCTAGTTCCAGTGCCTCATCTTTGGTGGGTTCATTTTCTTGTAGGTGATTAGGTCTTCTACCCGCCATTCTAGAATAAAAGAAAAGAGTGTTACGATTTTGGGAGTTATTTTAGTTTTTAATTGTTTGTTATGGGTTGGAATTTTGTAGAGTTAGGTTGACAATTATAAAACTTCTTATAGGGATTTTGACATAAAAGGTTTGCATTTCATTTCAACTCATAGTTAATACAAGTTTGTCAAGTTCACACAGCACGCATATAATCTTCAAGTCAAGAGAAAAGTACAAGGCTATCGTGCTAATCATCTAAACAAACAAATGCGGGTAAAAATGGTAGACAATCGATTCAAATTCCCAGATCGCCTCGATAATATTGTTGCAACGCCAATGCACCTCAACGTGCCAAACGTTATTCGGCCCCATCTGTACTTTGCCGGTTATGGCGATCAGAGTCTCTCAGTATGTCTCGGGATCATTAAAGTTGATGGCCGGATCATACGGATTGATGATTCTTCTCTCATCTATCGGCCTCTGGTACTGTATCCACCCTATGGTCAACATATCTCCCAATCGTTTCTTAAATCGAAGAGGGAAATCTAAGCGATAGAGTCTTCGGCTACACTTTTCGATCACACGTACTGGTCCTAGGTACCACGAAAAAACTTTTGGTTTTCTCCACATGTGCACATGTGCTCCGAACAAATCCGGGCGTACACGCGATCCCCTACATAGAAGCCTTGGCACTCCGGGCAACTATAGTAAATGGCGATATCCGCTGCTTCGTCTTCATCAGACTCGGGTTGTGGTGCCTCAAACTGATCGTATGGGAAATCAATCGCCATTTCTCCTTCTTCGTCGTCATCTTCATCCTCTTCGTCATCACCATCAAATTCTTCCTCGTTTGGCTCTTCGTCTATCTCCATCTCATCACCTTCGTCATCTGGGTCGGCCTGCCATTCCTTCGAAAAAACCCACGCTAAAGGGACGGTGTCGATCGGTTCTTTCTCCTCTACAGGTATCTCTTCCAGGTCCTCTTTCAGATCTTCTTCGGGATCTAAATCTTCAGGTTCTGGTCCCGCCCATGGTTCCCCTACTGGTTCCGCGTTGAACGCCATCCTAAGAAGGAAAAGATAGAGAAAACTCTAAGGTAAAGATTTTAAGTTATTAAAATTATAGGTGATAAATTAGTAAGTATTGACATTCTACAGAGTTTCTACGTTACAAAACTCACAATCTCCCATTTTCCAAGACCTGAAGGTTCACTAAACCTAGGCTCTGATACCAACTGTGACACCCCGTTCCCCAGGCATGTCGAGACATATGTAACTATAAATAAGGGACATATTCTAGCCGAATGTTCATAAATACATAAGGTAACTACTACATCATTAATGGTTCAGAGATAGTTCAAAATACTTAATAAGTACAGTCATCCAAAAAGCTTAACAAAAGTTACATTATGTCCATGAAAAAACTAAACCAAAAGATCAAAAGTAAACATCCTATGTCTTCAAACTACGTCGTTGGGATCAACCTGCTCCTGCCACTCTCTCCCTTCTTCAAAATCTCCTTCCTCAACGAGCGCGCCTTCCTCGAACTATTTTCCTTCTTCACCTGTGGCAAGAATGCCATGAGCCAGAGCCCAAAGGCAAATTTCCTAAACCATCTAACAAACTCACGACAAGATATTCTACAATACATATCGTATAACACCCAATGCAAAGTTAAGGGAACAGAGATATAGGAAAGTTATCATTTTCAACAGGATGAACACATATAAGAACAGAAATGTGAGTGTGTGATACAGATGAATGCAATGCAAGCGCCCAACCCCAAGTACTTCTATAACAGTATCATGAATTTCACGCCGAGAATTACAGAGTAGACTTAATGGGATTTGACCGCTAAACATCTTCTTGCCTCATTGCGAAAGGTAAACGCTCGCTTTGGCTTTGTGCCTCAGCTGTTTTACTCAATGGAAGCAGTGTGGGGAAGCCAGTTTCATCCTTATTACAATCGATCCATCCTTATTCCAAGTTCTCTGGCCAGATTACTTGTGCACAAAACCCACCTCAAGTACAAGAATGATCCTTTGGCGTCAACCCAAAGCCTAAATTACCGAAATAAAAAGGCTAGTGACGAACCTATGGTACCTCAACCCATTTTTCATAATAAACTCATTTTTCATTATAGCAACTTTCCAAATCATTGGCAACCATCGACACCTTAGATTCAAAACCACAAGAATAATGATTTTCATATAACCCAACCCATTCGAAAGATAGGAAGGGGTCTCTGATAAATCGAGATGAAATGGAGAAATGCCCATGACATGCAATATGCCTCTCGTGTACAATTAATCATTGCGTGGTATATAAATATGACATGGCACATGGTACAACTTGCTAAAGCATTAAGTACGAGCATGTGAAGCATAACCACAATTTGAGCAACATAAACTCGAACAATTGGCATGAGTTTATTTCATCAAAAACATCATTTTCATACACTAATTACTCATTAAGTTCATATAAGGTTCACATGCTCAAGTCTCATAAGTAACACATCATTCAAATACTTAGCCAATTTTAGATACAAATTTAGTTACTAGTTTTAAAGTTGCGACAGTATTTTGAGGTACTTAGATATTGATTTAATTTCTAAAATTTTAACAATAATTATATAAAAATATTTCCTATAACTTGCATATTTATCACCATGGTCAGTTCCTAAAGTAAAAAGGTCATTTATTTTATTTTAGTAAAAACCCTTCAGCATTTTACATAGAAAATCTTAGAAATTTGGGTCTCTGGTGGTCACGGTTTGGGATAACATTTAAATGGATATGGCTCTAATTTTTGGCGAGATTTTAGTTCAGGGTGTTCCCTACAAGTTATATGTTTTGTACTAAGGCAAGTTATTTGGAAAAAGTTTGAGATTTTGGCCAATTTATAAAAAGGGTCTGCAGAGTGTGTTTTTCACAGCGAATGCTCAAAATCTTTGGGGCGTCATCCAAGAGTATTTTTGGCTGATGTTTACTCAGTATTTAGTTTAATATGTTAGCTACATTTTTCATGTTTACCACTTTTTGATTTGGCTTCTAAAAAGTTAGGTTTTGATTATCACAAAAATATGTAACAGAGAGGTCTGTTAGTCACTAAACCTTATTAGTGACTTTGGGAAGGCTTTTGACTTATCAAGACTTCATATTTATGGCCCATTTTGGGTGGAAAGAAATATAAATATGTCATTTACAAGTTTTATGTTTTGACCTAAGTTAGGTTCTCACTCTAACTTAAGATGTTTAGGTCTGCAACTCTAAATGGTCAAGATCTAACACTATTTGGAAAAAATGAGATATCTAGAGTTCTACCCAACAAAATCATTTCAAACCAATTTTTTATATAATATGACTTAACAATCTAGATCTAGACACAAAAATAACTTTAATATCAATTTTCTATAATTAGTTAGGATGTTTTAAAGTTGGTGGCCGAAAGTAAGGAAGTCCAGAAAATTAGGCTATTTAGGGTTTTGGTTGCTTAGCTTATGTTGTGTACATTTTTGACATGTTTTCTTTGCATGCATGTTATAAACTCACATGAACCAAAACTCCAGAATACACACAAGCCATAAAACTTAAAAACATACACATGCAAACTCATACAAAACACAATCTTGCCCTAGCCGTCCACTATTTGCATCCACAACGCCTTTTTTTTTTTTTAGTTTTCTTTTCTTTTTATTAGGGCTTGTTATAGAGATGGATTGAGGGGTATCTTGAGGGAGAATATCAAAAGGTTTAAGGGAGTTGCTTATCTCTTTTGATGCTTAAAATTTGAGGAAGGAGTGGACTTAGCTTCAATGCTTCTCCTTGGGCCTTTCCTCCTTCTTCTCTCCTTCTTTCTTTTTCTCTTCTTCTTCTTTGTAGACACATAGAGAAATTTTTGTAGTCTCTCTCTCTCTCACTCTCTCAGCCATACCATATGAAGGAGGAGAGTGCTTGGGGTTTGTTTTTATAACAAAAATTATATTGGATATTAATTATTGCAAATGGTTTTAAATTTGAATTTTTATAAATTCCTATTAGTTACATGAGAGGTGGGAGTTGTTTGAGAGAAACATATTTAGACCTTGGCAGCAAGGGAATATGGCTGGGGCTGTTAGGGGAACTAAAAAACTGATTTTGTATTTTATTAGGGTTTTAAATTATATTTTAGTAACTTTTGTGAATATAAATGCATAAAATATTAATTTTATATACCTAAACCTACTAAAATCTATTATATTAATGTATTTACAATTAATTTAGTCATTCCATGATTTATCATAATTTTGATAGTAATTAAATAAACAAGTATAGGCTTTTAAGCTAAATTAAGCTAGTTTGACTAGAATTGGCTTTTTAACTTATTTATTATGTAAAGATTTTAAATAATTATTTGTTTACATTTGTAGACCTATATTATTATATTACTATATATATTACTTGTATAAAAAGTATTGGATCAAAATAATACTTAATTTATACATATTTTTCTCATTTTTAAGCTTAAAAAGATAAAAAGTAGCTTTTGGGCGCAAATTCCTAGGTGGCCGGCCATGTAAGGAAAATTTGATCATTTTTGTTGTTGTTTTATATTTTATTAATTAATTATATATAAATATCTGATTTTGGGTGTTTATGTGTCAAATTTTAAATTTTTTAAACTTTTTACTGTATTAGGGGCAAAATGGTCATTTTACCTTAGTTATGGAAATTTTTTATTTTTAATTTAATATTTTATATTATTTACTTAATTTAAGCTGTTCTGAGACTTTTCTAAGTGTTAGGGCTTTACCTCTGAGTATTTTGTCTCTTTTACAATTTTTAGGTCAAAATTAGGGTTTAGGGTTACTTAGGGTTTTTTCTTGTTCATGTGGCGACCTAAGTTCTTATTATCTATCCGTCGCTAATTCTAGGGTTTGAGTCGGGTTATTACACCAGATAACCATACATTCACCGAAGATACCGCCACATCATTTTTAATGACCAAGATATAATCGACGTAAAATACTAGAAATATCACCACATTTTCATCATGCTTATTGTACACATGACTTGTCACAATTTTGATCAAAATCATAAGACTTAATAGCTTGATCAAGCCGAGTATTTCAAAACCTAGATGCTTGTTTAAGTCTATAAATGGATCTCTAAGTTTATACAACATGTGTGTGGCGTCGGGATTTTTTTGGTTTTCGTTGATAAAAAATAAGGCTATTCAAAAGATGTTTAAAAAATATTATAGCACCTTGAAAGTCAAATTTTAAAAACTTCTTTTTATTGAAAATAAAGTCGTCATTTGATTTTTGAGAAAAACTAAGAAAAACAAAAAAAAAATAGCTACTGATCTTTAAAATATTAACTAGAGAAAAATAGTTTGAGGGTTAAGGTACGAATCGAGAAGGTGTTAGGCACCCCTTTTGCCTAACTATAAGGTTGATCTCTACTTATCGTCATTGGTTCTTATTAAGATTTCTCAAATGCATACAAATATAAAAAAAAATGAAGGTAGAAAGAGAACATCCAAAATCGAATACAAAAAATACATATCATATGTATATAGAACGTCGAAACAAAACAAATAAAAAAAATTATAAGTCCTAAGACATGCAATTTCTAACTAAAGATTACATTGAGCAAACCCACATGGCATGATTCAAATAAAAGAATTGAAAGCATGCTAAAAGTCACTAAAATCACATAAATATGAATTGCTAACAATATAACCTAAACTATTCTAAATATGATTTTAAAGTATATTTTAAAATTATCATACTAAACATATACATTATCGAATAATCCAAAATACATTAACATGATTAATTTCTACTAACGAGAAATACTAAACTAAAAATAAAAAATGTTATGTGAAAATTCAATATTAAAGCTTAGCAATAAAGAAAACATTTAAACTATCAACAAAAGTTTTATAAGAAAACTTTTGTTAAAGAAAATTAAACCAAAAAGAAAAGGTTTTAAAAGAAAAAGAAAAATACTAAAAATTAAGAAATTAGAATTAAAACTATTTGAAAACATTATTCGAAAGAGAAAATTAAACTAACAAGCTTAAACTAAACTAACAATCTTAAACAAAGATATTAGAGAATAAATATAAGAAAATTAAACTAACAAGCATAAACTAACATTAAAAGATTTAATGAGAAAATAAAAGAAAAAAAAGGAATATTATTAAAGAAAACTAAGTTAATATTAAAAAAAATCAAATGTAAATAACGACAATTACATAGCAATATGATAGTCGTTAACTAATAAGTGTAAAATATGGGTATAATATTAATAATTACAACCATATGTATGTAAGTGTTTGAATTATAACAATAACGACACCGTTAATTGTATTGCCAATTATGTTAATACTAATTAATGAATTAACAAATTTAGTGTAAGTGTGCAATGTGAAGGAAGGAAACAAGCTACACAAACTAAGATTTGAGTTATAACATGAATATAGCTAATTTACCAAACTAAACACGTTCATTATAAACTAAATAAATTCTAGTAACAAAAACGATTATATAAGCAATATAAGATCATATGCAAAATAAAATAACCAAATTAACCAGGTCACTCCAAAGATATAGGAAATAGAGATAGAAAAACCAGAGATCCAAACAAAATACTTAGATCGCTAGTGAATCCTCGAGTCGAGGAGTGATGATCAGCAGTTCAATCCTCAAGTGATGATCCAATCCAAGTTAGGGTTTTAGAGCTTCGGTATCGAAGGTCAGGTTCTCAGTGTTTTGGCAGGGTTTCGGCGTCACAGCTCGTACACTCTCGATACTTTTGTAGAGTCACTCACTAAAATTCTTCTTTATTTTTTCTCCTGAAAATGTACTAGGGGTACGGTATTTATAGAACTCTTCAACCAATGAAATGCTGACACGTTTTGGGACACGTCAGGCCATTTGGAGTTGGCAGTCGCCACAAAAATCAAGCTTCCAAGAGTTTCTTATCGCAGTCGCCACAATGAAGTTGGCGACCCCATGGTTTGATTGTAGCGGTCGCTGCCTTTGGCTAGGGTTTTTCAAGAGTTTCTTGTATAGGTCGCCACAATGAACATGGCGACCCCTAAGTTCCAACATGGCAGCTCAAAATAATTTCACTGGCTTGAAGGTTTTGGTCATTGGGTTCAAATACTGAGCTTGAATAATTTCTTGAGGATCATACTGAAGCACCATTTCACTTATTTTCATCATCGAATTCACCTGGATCAACCTAAGATTAAGTAGGGTCAAACTGGGATGTCTACAGTTGCCCCTCTTTGACATCCATTTGATCGAGTCATCAATCTTAGGTCACAAACACACAAGCATGGATATGAAGATAGTCGTACTAGAATTTCCATCGAGCTACCTACTACCCCTTTGCTAGGGATCAAACTACAACGTAGTCCCTAAGAAAGATGCACAGATGCCACATACTAAACATCATGAAAACACCAATATGATCAAATAGACCCTAAAGATCGAGTCAAGATCTAAAGGGAGCATAAACAAACAAGTCAAAGATAGAGTCAAGATGTAAGAACTCGGCTAGGGATAAAAATACTTAAAAGAATTGAGTCAAGATCCTAGAAATTATCTTAACCGGAAAAGCAACAGCAAATTAATAGGTCGAGTCAAAACCTAAAAACTCAGAACTATAACATGATAAGGATAACTAAAAAGTCGAGTTAAAACTTTCAAATCATCCTCGCTAGAGAGAACCACGAATTAATAAGTCGAGTAAAGAGCTAAAAATTCAGGGCGAAGCACGAAATATAAATAATTAAAAAGTCGAATCAAGATTTAAAAATTAAATTTATAGGAAAAAAATCACAAATTGATAGGTAGAGACAAGACCTAAAACTTCGGAACGAAATCGTGATAAAAGTAATTAAAAAGTCGAGTCAATACTTTAAAATTAAATTTATCGGGAAAAAACTACGAATTAATAGATCGAGTTAACACCTAAAAATTCAGGACGAAAGCGAGATAAAAGTAATTAAAAGGTCAAGACAATACTTTAGAATTAAATTTATCAGGAAAAAATCACGAAAACAGAACAAGAGAAAAACACAATTTTTAAAAAAAAATTCATAATAGTTAAAACTCTTTTTAACAAAGCACACAATAAAAGCACACACAAAAATAAAATACAACACACAAAGAACACACTAATCATACTATAATAAAAAAAACACATAAATCAAACAAAATTAAAACCCCAAACAGCCCCTTCAAAACCCCAAAATGCTATGAAGATACTAACACTGGGCCGCCAACTTCAGAGTTAGCGGTCGCTGGGTCCAAACCCCAAAGATATGATGTGAGTCCAAACCCCAAAGATATGATGTGATCGTTTGCCAGGTGGCGGTTGTCGAGCCAAAATCCATCTAACATGGTGGTCACTACAACAAAGCCCTTTTAATATGGCGGTTGCCATGTGACCTTTGATAAACCTAGTGGTCGCTACAAATGAAGGTGGGGACCGCCACCTCCAGACGCGCATATGGCTCCCAAGCTGCGTGGGTTAGGCTCATTCTCATCCCTTGCTCTCTCTCTCTCTCTCATTTGCTCCTCCACTCTCTCAAACTCTCACAACCCTTCCATCTTGTTCCTTAGCTTTTGCGCCTTTTCCTTTTCCTTTCCTGACTATGGCAGGACACGGGAATCTTAATAATATTACGGGAGCTATACAGGGTCCTTCTACTGGTGAAGCTCCACCATGGGGACCTTTGGGGGCACGACCACCAGTCTTCCTGCCAGCGGAGTCACCATCACTCAACCTTCTGCCATGCTAGGTGCGATGGATGCTCTTGCTCTCGAGGCGGAGTGTGCTTCTCGCCGTGCTACTAAGGAGGAGGCACGGGTAGCTGCCGAGGCACAGGTAGCTCCAGATGCTGCTACTGAGGCTAAGATGGCCGACTTCCTCGATCCTCATGCTGGAGAGGATCATCCTGCACCTTTTGACCCACACACATACGCCTTGGCACCCCACCACTTGGGTCCGGGTGGGATGAGGGGCTACGAGCCGCCAATTGATGCCATCGCTGCTGACGTTCTCCTTCGAGAGCCTGACTATCATATCTCCCGCCAACGCCCTTCGATAAGTTCTCCTATATTTTCTACTCAATATCAAAGCATGTTGTACTTTATGTCTCAAACATAGATGCATGACTAGGATTCCCTGTGCTTTGCTCTGATGCGATATGATATGATGATGATTCATGCAATATTTGATTTCTATGATAACTGTATGCAATGTTTGAGATCTGTGAATAAATTGGACATGTAATTACATTTAAAGAGCAAACCTGGACATTGAATATAGCTTTGGTACCTATGCAAAGGAGATTCTAAAACAGTAGGGACATTAGGGTTAGGGTTTAGATGCAAACAATAAAGGGGATGATTTTGCATTTTCATTTTTGAGGAAAAACATAAAAATCTAGGAGATTGGTTTCATTTTTAGAAAATCACAAAAACACCGGGGGTCATTTTCTTTTTTTCAAAAATTCAAAAAATTGGGAGAAGTTTTTCAAGATCTTAAAAATCTAGAAGAAAATTTTCAAAAATATAGGGAAAATTTTTCAGAAGTCTTACAAAATTTTTAAAAATCTTACAAATTTAGTGAATTTTTTTCAAGAATCCTAAAAAAAATAAGAAATTTTTTTTTCAAGAATCTTTAAAAAAATTTAGGGAAATTATTTTAAAAAATCTTAAAAATTTAAGGAATTTTTTTCAAAAATCCTAAATATCTAGGGAAATTTTCATTTATTATTATTTTTATTTTTATTTTTTCGGGAAAAATCTGAAGGGGCATTATTGTAAATCTGGGGGAAACACAAAATTGAAGGGGGTAATTTAGGATAGAGATTTGCCTGGCGCACCAAGGCTCAGGGTCCCTAATCTTCTACTAAGCCATGCAAAACTAAAGGATCGTCACTCACACATGAACTTAGGGTTGAAAGGATTTGACTAGCCCACCAGGGCTTTGGGTACCTAGTCTTCTACTAGGGAGTGCAAAAACTAAATGATCATCACTCACACACGAACCTAGGGTTGAAAGAATTTGTCTGGCGCACCAAGGCTTAAGGTACCTAGTCTTCTAATAGGGAGTGCAATATTTACTTGGCGCACCAAGGCTTATGATACCTAGTCTTGTACTAAGGAGTGCAAAAACCAAAGGATCATCACTCACACACAAACATAGGGTTGAAAGAATTTGCCTGGCGCACCAGAGCTTAGGGTACCTAGTCTTCTACTATGGAGTGCAAGATTTTTCTGGCACACCAGGGTGTAGGGTACCTAATCTTCTACTAAGAAGTGTAAAAACCAAAGAATCATCACTCACACACGAACCTAGGATTGAAAGGATTTTCCTATTGCACCAGGGCTTATGGTATCTAGTCTTCTACTAGGGAGTGCAAGATTTGCCTGGTGCACTAGGGCTTAGGGTGCCTAGTCTTCTAGGGCTTGAAAGATTTTTCTTGCACACCAGGGCTTAGGGTACCTGGTCTTCTACTAGGGAGTGCAAAAACTAAAAGATCGTCACTTACACACGAACTTAGGATTGAAAGTTTTACCTGGAGCACCAAGGCTTAGGTTACCTAGTCTTCTACTAGGTAGTGCAAGATTTTCCTGGCGTATCAGGATTTAGAGTGCCTAGTCTTCTAGTACTTGAAAGATTTTTCTGGCACATCAGGGCTTGGCTACCTAGTCTTCTAGGGCTTGAAAGATTTTCCTAGCGCACAAGGGCTTAGGGTGTCTAGTCTTCTACGGCTTGAAAGAATCAAAAGGTCATCACACACGCACAAACCTAGGGTAAAAAGATTTTCCTATCGCACCAGGGGTTAAGGTGCCTAGTTTTCTAGAGCTTGAAAGAACCGAAAGGTCTTCATACACACATGAACCTAGGGTTTTTTATTACTTTCAACATTTTCTATATATTACTTTTTTTGACTGCTCTTATATATTCTGCTCATCTTCTTCTTTTCAGGATAGCCAGTATGTCTGGGGCTTTGGCGGCTCTGCCTCGGGCAAGGTGTGGGAGTGGTATGATGCCCTCCCCACTCCTAGTCGGGCTCTTATCGATGCCTCCGGCTTTGCTCAATTCATACCCCTTCTGGATAGGACGAGCAATGATCGAGCTTGGCTCATAGCCCTAGCTGAGAGGTGGTGGGATACCACCAACACCTTTCACTTTACCACATTCGAGGTTACCCTGACGCCTCTGAACTTTTCTTTGATTACTGACATCAAAGTCGGAGGTGCCCCTATACCGTTCGATCCTACCATCGCCCGCTCCACCGACGCACTAACGTACTTGCTCAAAGCTGTTCCAGTTCAGATGGACAGAGACAGAGTCAGGTACACCTAGTTCTTTGATCGTTTATGCCATTTCCCATGTTCAGAGTCCCGCCACTTCGAGTGGGTTGCCCACGGATTTCTTCTGTACATGTTCGATACCTCCTTGTTCTCGAACAAGAAGAATACCGTTCATCTACATTATTTAGGTGCCTTCGCCTACCTTGATCACGTTTCCACTTATGATTGGAAGGAGCTACACTCGCCACACTTTATGGTTCGATGAGGGCCCTGACCAGGTTTCCCCAAGAGCTCAGCATTGGGGGATACTAGAGGGTCTGAGAGGTATGCTTTAGATTCTGTACACTGTTCATTCATTTCATCTGCTATCAGTACCTGTTCATCTTGCTAACATCTCTTTTTTGGAGCTCTGGATGTACGAGTTCCTCGGGCTTCATGCCCCGATGAACTCTTCTATGGATCCTCTAGTTATTCCCCCACACAGCTCAATGGGCCCGAGGTCTGAAGGGGAAGAAAGCTCGGGGGAAGAACATCGACAGATTCTGGGCATCTCTGGACCAGCTGACCCCAGACCAAGTATAACTATTCACTTCTTAATATATTGTACAATGTTCTTTGTATCACACTGTTCACTATTCTCAGCACTGCACCGTACACTAAAATGATTACTGTTCACTGCACAGATTACTACTTACTGCGCTCATTACTATTCTCTGTACCGTACTATAACTAATTACTACTCACTGTGTACTTGACACTGTACTGTCTATTGAACCCGATTCTGAACACTGTACTTTATATACTGCTCACTATATTGATCACTGTTCTTTTATTCTACGTACTGTTCATTGAATTTTTACAAGTGCATTGGGATGTCTGGAGAGGGATAGAGGATCTAGCTGGCGAGGACCTAATGCGCAGTCGGGAGGCCACTTCGATGCGAATCCTATTGGAGGGCTCCTTCGGTCAAGAGTACTATTTAGGAGAGAGGGTGGTCTTCCTGTCACTCAGCCTTGAACACTTTAGGATTTCAGTTGTTCATCCAGCCCGCATATGCCAGACTGGCCTCTTGAGTCGCATCAACATGTTACTGAAGATGATGAGGACTCACACCACGGAGCTACTGGTACCAGAGAGAGACTACACAGCTTGGGCCCGGGCACATCTATTAGGACCACTAGGTCCCAGCCTGAATGCACCTACTGGCAAGAGGAGGAGATGGGCACCAGAGGCTATTGATGCCGATGTTGAAGCTAGAGCTGCTATTGGAGGAGCTACTGGTGGTGCTGGAGCTGCTGGGGGACCTACCAGAGCAGGAGCAGTTGAGGTACCCTGAACTATATCAGTCCTTATCAATAGGCATCCTTTTGACATCCCTATCCTAGTTCCTCCGGCCCCAGAGTATCGACCAGTGCATGCCCAGGTTTGATCTTCTTTTCACTGTTTTCTTTTCTGTCTTTCCTTTATTCAGACTGCTTAGCTCTTTATTCCTTTGGCAGACGAATCAGGCCTGGTTAGACCGTCTCATGCTAGTGGTGAGCGGCATGCAGGCTTTAATTCGCCAGCAGGATGCTGCTCTGCGTGCAGCTAGGATCACTTTTGTTCCTCAGCCAGTCGCAGTGGTGAGTATCTTCTATCCTCTTTGACATTTTCTTGTTCTATACTTTGTTCTTATCTTTATTTCCTTTTAATAGCCACCGATACTAGCCACCGACATAATACATCCGCAAGTTCCAGCTCAGCCTCCAACTCTAGTTTTGGCTCCAGCTCGAGGCTCTAGAACTCGTGCTTCCTCCTCTAGAGCTCGCTCTAGAGGATCCATCTCTTCTGCTCAGAGCCACTCATGGGTAGTGTCCTCCTCTTTAGACGGTGGAGATGATAGTGATGACTTGGAGAAGTTGTTTGAGGATGTCAGCTCTGATGAGGTCGGTCCTTTTTCTCGTCGGGTCCGCCAAAGGCGATTAGAGATTTTCCTTCCCCTCTTTTCATGATACATTTATACACATCCTGATACATTTTGGTTTTATGGGCCTGTGCGCCCTAGTTTCCAAATACATCTTGATACATTTGGTTTTGTGGGCCTGCGTGCCCCAGTTAACTGTTTATTGGGCCTGGGTGCCCCAATTTCATATCTTGATACACTCTGTTACCTTTTGATACATTTAGGCCTTCGTGTCATTTACTGCTTTATATATTCACCTTTTGCACGACTTTTTCCTTATTTGCTACTTAAATTGTTATGGATGAATGATACAAGTCTCAAAAATTATAGAAACTGTAAACATAACAAGCCCACCACTTTTGAACATGGCGGTCATTATAATCCATAGTAGCGGTCGCCACAAAATCCAAGAGAGAGGTGGCGGGCGCTCGGTTAACAAATTAAAATCACTATACTGTGTACTTTCATTACGACGGCCCCATACTCCAGGGTGGCGGTCGCCACTATGATTGTACCATTTTTTGAATTTTCAACATTCAACCTTCTCATACCTTATAATTACAGCTCTTAAGGTCCCCATTTCCTATCTCCTTCATCTAGATGACTTCTTTCCATAGTCCACTCTTTGCATGGATTGAAGAGTTTTCCCATATCGAACGCCTGAACTTTGCCTCATTTGGCATCAACTCCCTATTTTCCCTAATGGTTGTAAGGACTGACAGACCTTTATTGAAAGCTGCTGCTCAATTATAGCCATAAACTTATGTCTTCTATTTTGGTTTGGAGGAGTTATGCCCACTGTGGAGGAATTTGCTGCCATTTTGGTTCTGCCCCCGAGAACATCTGTAGTTGTTTCGACTTTCACCCTTTCCTCCTGACAATAGATAATACAACTTTGTGGCCTATCCAAAATGGAGGCTTCCCTCCTAACATCTGATGACTGTCATGACATTCCTTGGATTATTGAGAGGTTTTGTCCTTCTGGTGATCTCAACAACCTTGGCTTTTAGTTGCGACATCTCTATGCCCTGTGTTTTTGCCTCCTTGCTCAGTACCTTCTCATTCCTTCTGATGGATGAGTTAGCTATGCACTAGTTGATATTGCGGGTCGAATGTAGTTAGGAAAATATTTTGTCCCACTGGTTCTGGGCGAGACGCTGATTGGCCTGGACGTTGTTCGTCGTGGTGAGACTACTACCTTTGTTGGCTGCCCTTTGCTTCTTTAGGTAAACTTGACACCTTTCATACTGTCGGCTAAAAACACCATGCCCTTGATAGTCGCCTCCCACTTGCCTCTTCCACGAGTCTTCAACGATCAATTCATCCACCTCCAATCCTCATAACTTCCATCAAGTAGGTAGTGGCGAATCGTGAAGTGCATCTTCCTCTGTCAAAGTTCCTTCGTTTGATCTCAACACCTTTGCAGTACCACCTCCCACTTGCCTCTTCCATGAGTCTTCAACAATCAATTCATCTATTGCTCGAGCCTTTGTTAGAGGTCTTCTGTCACACCTTCAAGGGGGGTCCGTTTCATCCCAACTGTACCCAAAATTCTTGCACACTCATATTTTGTCATGTACTTTGATGTCTTTCGAAGTCACCCTCTCAGCTTCCCGGTCGGTCCCCTTCTACCCCTTCATCTAGTTCAGGTTCGGGGTCCAAGGGCTCATCATCATATCCTCCGTCCATCTGAGACTTTTTTCCAATTTGCTTTATTTCTTTGCACATCTTTCCTCTTACTACTTTCTCTTGCCTTTTTTAATCCCTATTGTAGATCTGACTAATGGAGAAGGTGAACCTTATGTAGAAACCTCCTACAGATAGGTACAGTGCTACAGCTCTCCTATACAGCCCTTATTATTAGTTATGTAGTACTGAGGCAGCTTAGTGACAATATCTCTCTTTTGTAATAGGCCCAGACATTACTTAGCAGTGTTCCTGGTGGCGGATCCCTACCAAGACCTTAACCACTATGGATCACCTCGGTGTTTGCTGATCGGCTTACAACTGTCCACTTTTTACTATTCACACCAGATCATGAGGCAGTTTGGTCGGAGCCAGATTATCTTCCACGGTACCCGAGGTCGTTTATTTTCATCTTTACTATGGGCCTCATTTTTTGCAACAAATCAGGAGGCTTGGTTGTCTCGTTCACTGATGGAGATGCAGGAGCTGCAATGCCCAGAGCTTTTCGACGAGTACAAGGCATGGTTGGTGCAAGATAGGAAAAAACGAGACAAAGAAGAGAAACAGGAAACAAAGAGGAGAAAGAGTTAAGGCATCCTGTTTTGTTTTAAAGATCATAGCTTTTCTTATTTTATTTAGAGTTTGGGACTTGTGTGCCCATCTTTTATTTTCAAAACTTTGTACCCAATGCCGAAATGAAACAAACCACATTTATGTTGAAAAGGTTCAAAGTTATCCAAATTTTTTCAATTTTTGCAATTAAATGACTTCATTATTGAAACCCAAAAATTTATATTGATCTTACTCAGATTAAAAGATGGTTAAAACAAAGAAAGTGATCGAACTTCTTAAAAGAAGCTGCCTATATATCCCAAGAAAGTGGAATGATGCCTTAACGTAGTTCGGGCTTGGTTTACTCTCAGGTATTGACACTCTCATTTTATGATGCCCTAATTTTTGTCAAGGTCGCTCTTTCGAGTTTTTAGCCTTACGGGCGGGTCTAATTTTTTGTATGAGTCGCCTTTTTTATTTTTAACTCAGTGAGCTTTTATTTTATCTTTATTTTTCTCTCAATGGTAGTACTTTTTGAGCTAATCAAGGTTGACTAGAGTGGAGAACACATTGCTATCCAAATCTATGATAATAACTGCACCACCAGTCATAATGGTTTTGATCAGAAATGGCCTAGACCAGTTTAGCTTGAACTTGCCCCTTGGATTGAAGATGAGAGCTCTGATTTTCTTAAGAACCAGATCTCCTTCTCTGAGATCCCGGGTCTTGACCTTCTTGTTGAATGCAGGAGCTATCCTCTTTTGGTAGCTTTGTATATGAAACAGAGCCTGCAGCCTTCTTTCATCAAACAAAAGTAGCTCTTCCATTCGATTCCTTTCCCATTCTACTTCTGGAATACTGGCCTCAACCATTACTCTTGGTGAAAGAATTTTCATCTCAATGGGAAGCACAACTTTCATCCTGTACACTAAAGAATGTAGTGTGGTTCCCGTTGAAACTCTAATCGACATCCTCTACCCCCAGAGTGCAAACGGTAGGTGTTCCGGCCAATTTTTATGTGAGTTGATCCTCTTTTACAGAATCTTCTTAACGTTCTTATTTGTTGCCTCAACTACCCCATTGGTCTCTGGCCGATATGGTGACGACTTGTGGGTTACTATTCGGTATTCTTCAAAAAGATCCAAGATCTCACCTTGGAAATGCGAGCCATTATTCGAGATAACCTCATAAGGGATCTCGTACTGGAAAATGATGTTTTTTTTGATGAATTTAGCAACATGTGAAGCTTTTAATACTGAGTAGGAGGCATCTTCCACCCACTTGGTAATTAATCAATGGCCACCAAAATGAACTCGTGCCCATTTAACTCCTTCGGCGTTACCCTGCCAATCACATCAATGCCTCATACCGAGAACGGCCATGGTGACGTCATGTTATACAGTTGAGATAAGGAAATGTGCATAAGGTTTGTATGAATCTAACACTTATGGCACATTCGCACGAACTGTATACAGTCTATCTCCATTGTATTCCAAAAATATCCTTGTCATAGAATCTTCTTGGCTAATATGTTTTCACTCATGTAAGGCCCAGAGACTCCCGTATGTATTTCCTTCATCAGCTCTCGCTATGACACCCTGTTTCCCGGGCATGTCGGGACATATGTAACTATAAATAAGGGACATATTCTAGCCGAATGTTAATAAATACATAAGGTAACTACAACATCATTAATGGTCCAGAGATTGTTCAAAATACTTAATAAGTACAATCATCCAGAAAGCTTAACAAAAGTTACATTATGTCCGTGAAAAAACTGAACAAAAAAATCAAAAGTAAATATTCTGCGTCTCCAAACTGTCTCCAAACTGTGTTATTGGGATTACCCTACTCCTTCTAGTCTCCCCCTTCTTCAAAGTCTCCTTTCTCAACGAGCGCCCCTTCCTCGAACTGTTCTTCTTCTTCACCTATGGCACGAATGTCATGAGCCGGAGCCTAGAAGTAAATTTTTTAAACCGTCTAACAAACTCACAATAAGATATTCTATAATACATATTGTATAATAGCCAATTCAAAGTTAAGAGAACAGGGATATAGGCAAGTTATTATTTTCAACAGGATGAGCACAAATAAGAACAAAAGTGTGAGAGTGTGAGTGCGTGATGCAGATGAATGAAATGCAAATGCCCAACCCCAAGTACTTCCAGAACAGTATCATGAATTCTACGCCGAGAATTACAGAGTAGACTTGATGGTATATTGATCACTTATCCTATCCTAACCTCGTTGCGAAAGGTAAACGTTCGCCTTGGCTACATGCCTCAACCATTTTACTCAATGGCAACGGCGTGGGGGCGGGCTAACCAGTTTTATTCATCCTTATCCGGGCCAACTGATCCCACATTAAGTACTAGGATGCTCGTTAAGCGTCAATCTAAAGTCTAATTAAAGCTAGTGACGAACCCATGGTGTTTAAATCCCCATTTCTATAATAAAAACCTCCATTTCAATATCAAATATAGAAACTAGGGACGCACTAGATCCACAACCATTGAATAATCGATTTCCTTGTCTCCCAACCCAATCGAAAGATACAAAAGGGACTCCAATAACCCAAGATGAAATGGAGGAATGCCCATGACGTGTAATATGCCTCTCGTGTACAATTAATCATTGCATGGTATATAAACATGACATGGCACATGGTACAACTTGCTAAAGCATCAAGTACAAGTATACGAAACATAATCATAACTTAAGCAACATAGAATTGAACTATTGGCATGAGTTCATCTCATCAAAAGAATCATTTTCATACACTAATTACTCACAAAGTTCATATAAGGTTCACACACTCAAGTCCCATAAGTAACACACTATTCAAATATTTAGCCAATTTTAGGTACAAGTTTAATTGCTAGTTTTAAAATTGTAACAGTATTTCGAAGAACTTAGACATTGATTTAATTTTTAAAATTTTAACACCAATTAGATAAAAATATTTTTCATAACTTTAATATTTATCACCAAGATCAGTTCCTAAAGTAAAAAGGTCATTTATTTTATTTTAGTAAAAATACTTCAACATTTTACAGAGAAAATCTTAGAAATTGGGTCTTTGTTGGCCACAGTTTTGGGATATCATTTAAGGGGATGTGTCTCTTATTTTGAGTGGGATTTTAGTTCAGGGTGTCCCCTACAAGTTTTATGTTTTGTGCTAAGGCAAGTTATTTGGAAAAAATTTGAGATTTTGGTCAATTTATAAAAATGGTTCAATTAGCCTAAAAAGGGTCTGCAGAATGCGTTTTTAACAGAAAATTCTCAAAACCTTTGGGGTATCATCTGAGGGTATTTTGGGCTGATATTTTCTCAGTAATTATTTTAATATGTTAGCTACATTTTTTATGTTTACCACTTTTGGATTTGGCTTCTAAAAAGTTAGGTTTTGGTTCTCAAAAAAAATATGTGATAGATAGGTCTGTTAGTCACTGAACCTTAATAGTGACTTTGGGAGGATCTTTGACCTATAAAGACTTCATATGTTTGGCGCATATTTGGTGGGCAGAAATATAAATATGTTCTCTACAAGTTTTATGTTTTGACCTAAGCTCGGTTCTCACTCTAACTTAGAGTGTTTAGGTCTGCAACTCAGAGTGGTCAAGATCTGACACTCTTTGGTGAAAATGAGATATCTGGAGTTCTACCCAACGAAATCACTTCAAACTAGTTTCGTATGAAAGATAAATCAAACATCTAGATCTGCACAAAAAATTACTTTAAAATTATTTTTTTACAATTATTTATGATGTTTTAAAGTTGGTGGCAGAAAGTAAGTAAATCCAAAAAATCAGGCTACTTAGGGTCTCCAAAAAATCAGGCTAGCAGTCCACTGTTTGCATCTACAATACCTTTTTTGAGTTATTTTTTATTTTTTTTTCTTAGGGTTTGTTATCGGGATGGATTGAGGGGTATCTTGAGGGAGAATATCAGAAGGTTTAAGGGATTTTTTTACCTCTTTCGATACCTAAAAAGTTGAGAAAGAGAGGGACTTAGCTCTATGGCACCTCACTTGAACTTTTCTTCCTTCATCTTCCTTCCTTCTTTTTTTTTCTCTTCTTCTTCTTTGTAAACACTTAAAGATTTTGAGTCATTCACTTTCTCACCCTCTCACCCGAACTATGCATGTAGAGAAGAGTGTAATGGGTATGTTTTTATAATAAAAATTATAATGGAGATTAATTATTGCAATTGGTTTTAAAATTGAATTTTTCTAAATTCCTATTGGTTACTTAAAAGGTGGGAGGCGTTTGAGACATGCAAGAACAGATTTTGCAGATAGGGTTTCAGCCATGCCTGTTTGGGAGACTAAAAAAGTTAATTTTGTATTTAATTGGGGTATTTTGGTATATTTTTGTGAACATAAATGTATAAAATATTAATTTTATGTATCTTTTTGGCATCTAAACCTACTAAAACCTATTATATTAATGTATTTATAATTAATTTAGTCTTTTCATGATTTATTATAATTTTGATAGTAATCAATTAAATAAGTGTAAGCTTTTAAGCTAAATTAAGCTAGTTTAACTAGAATTGACTTTTTAACTTATTTATTGTGTAGAGACTTTAAATAATTATTTGTTTGCTTTTGTTGGGCTATATTATTATATTATTATGCATATTACCTATATAAAAAGTATTAGGTCAAAATAAAGCTTAATTTATACATTATTTTCTCATTTTTAAGCTTAAAAATGTAAAAAGTAACTTTTTAGGCACAAATTCCTAGGTGGCCGACCATGCAAGGACAATTTGGTCATTTTTGTTGTTACTTTGTATTTTATTAATTAATTGTATATAAATATCTGATTTTGGGTGCACATGTGTCAAATTTTAAATTTTTTGGACTTTTTGCTGTATTGGGGCCAAAATAGTCATTTTATCCTATTTATGAGAATTTTAAATTTTTTAATTTAATATTTTATATTATTTACTTAATTTAAGTTGTTTCGAGACTTTTCTAAGTATAAGGATTTTACCTCTGAGTATTTAGTCTCTTTTAGGGTTTTTGGGTCAAAATTAGGATTTTCGGGCTAATTATGATTTTTCATTATTCATATAACGACCTAAGTTCTCGTCAACTAACCATTGCTAATATTAGTGTTCGGGCTTCTGCAAGTAGTTACTGTCTGGGCTGTTACAACTAGGATCCAGGTCAGGTTGTTACAATCTAGGTGGTTACTACTAGGGTCTGGACCGGGGTGTTACAGTCGCCCTTCTTCACCATTGGAACACAACTTGTTGACTCCAGAATCCCTCGTTTGTACAATCTTCCCCTGCAAATGAAAAATTGTGTGAATAATCTCCTTATTGCTCTTTTATCCTTTTTATTGGCATACTTAGCATATTTTCCTTTTTCTACGAAGTTCTGAATGTCAAAATACCACGGACGTTCGTCAGTGCTTTCCTTGATTATGGGTGTCATCTCGTATGTCGGCTTTCTCTTCTACTCGATTATCAATAGCCTCCTTCTGACCCCAGGTGGTATATCAATCATTGATGCTAGGGTAGCCAATGCATCAGCAAACTTATTTTGTAATCTTGGCACATGAGTGAAAACCACTAATTCAAAGCATGGTATCAGTTTTTCAGCTCTTGATGGTTGAGAATCAGCGTTAAGTCTTTGACCTTCCATTCTCTTCTTTCCTGTGAGACCACCAATGCTGAATCCCCGATGACTTCCAGGTTCTTTGCCCCTAATTCTAAGGCTGCCTCCAACCCGGTTAAGCACGCTTCATACTCGGCTTGACTGTTGGTTACTTTGAAATTGAGTTTCAAAGACAGAGGAACATGTGATTCGTCAGAAGTGACAAGAAGAACTCCTATTCTATAGCCATACTGATTGGATGCACCATCAAAATATAGAATCCACTTGTCATCCTCAACTCCCATCAGTTGTTCATTAGAGAACTGGAATTTCGCGTCTTCATCTCCCGTAACTGGTTGGTCAGCTAGAAACTCTGCTACTGCTCTACCTTTGACTAATTTTCAGGTGACATAATTGAGATCAAACTCTAATAATAATAGCAACCAACAGGCCAACCTTCCTGTCAATGCTGGTTTCTCAAACAAGTATTTTAACAGGTCCATTCAGAAAATTATATTCACTGTGAAAGACATCATGTAATGCCTCAATTTTTAGGAAGCCCAAACCAAAGCCCAACACGTCTTTTCTAGTAGCGTATATCGTATCTATGACCCCGTTATCTTCTTACTCAAGTAGTAGACCGCCTTCTCAATCCTAGTTTCTCCTTCTTGGGCCAACATACATTCCATAGCTGAATGAGTCACTGACAAATAGAGAATTAGTGGCCTATCAGGTTCAGGAGGAGCCATAATAGGTGAGTTTTGCAAGTACTAACGTATGGATTCAAAGGCATCTTAAAATTTCTGATCCCATTCAAATTTAACCCCTTTCTTCAGCAGGCGAAAGAACGGCTCACATGTAGTTGTCAGCTTAGCTATGAACCGGCTGATGAACTATATCTTGCCCAGAAAACCCTCAACTTTTCGTTCGATCTTTGGAGAAGGCATTTCCAAGATTGCCTTGATCTTAGAAGGGTCGACTTCAATGCCTCGTTAATTAATCATGAATCCGAGCATCTTCCTAGTGGTGACTCCAAAGGCACACTTTTGTGGGTTGAGCTGCATCTTATATTTTTGAATTCTTTCAAAGAACTTTTGCAGTGCTATAATGTGGCCATCTCGATCCTTCGACTTTACTATCATATCATCCACGTATAGCTCGGCCTACTTATGTATCATATCATGTAGCGAAGTAGTGGCAGCCCTCTGATAGATTACTCCTGCATTCTTCAAACCAAACGGCATTACACGATAATAATAAGTGCCTTAGGGTGTAGTGAATGTCATCTTTTCTCTATCTTCGGGGTCTATTAGAATCTGGTTATACCCGGAGAAGCCATCCATGTATGACAAGAGAGCATACTCCGCAGTACTGTCTACCAAAACATCGATATGTAATAGTAAAAAGTCGTCCTTCGGACTAGCCTTGTTAAGATATCGAAAATCAACACGGACCTGGATGCATCCATCTTTCTTCAAGATTGGAACAATATTGGCCACCCAATTTGGATACTCGATTACCATAAGGAATCCAGCGTTGATTTGCTTGGTGACCTCTTTTTTAATCTTCAAAGCCCATTCGGGTCGGATCCGTCTCAACTTTTGTTTGACCAATTTAGCATCATGATACATAGGGATATGGTGTTAGACAATGTCGGGATCAATGCTAGGCATATCCTCGTAAGACCACGTGAATACATATTTGAATTCTTTTAATAAAATTATTAATTGCTCACGTTCAACTAAAGATAAAGAAGAACCAATTTGTATAATTTTTGGATTAGTTTCATTACCCAATTTTATTGACAAAGTTTCTTCAATTATTAGTTGAACGCACACTTCTTCTTCTCTTTTTATTAAAAATTTTATTTCTTCAGGGATATCCCCATCGAATTCAAAATCATCGGAAAGCGTTTGAAATAAATCAAATAAAATAGAGTAACCAAAAACCTCCTTTATTTCATCAAAGAGAGAAAGGATTACAAGCTCGAAAGCAGGGAGAGATGAACAGACAGATGTGTTCTCTACCACGGACTCACATAACTCCAACTCAGACTCGGGACATACAACATGCAAATTACTAGACTCCACGGACCAGTTTTTCACATCCTTTGCAGCTGCATCCACAATAAGCCTGGTGTAATCGACTTGTACATTGTAGCCCAACATTAGACAGTCCTGATCAGTTATGTGCATCTGAGTCATCTTCTCACTAAATAATGCTTCCATGTTGATGCAGTCCAGTTTATCATTGCTTACGTCCTGGCCCCATACTAGGGAAGTAGGACATATGCTTCATCATTGTGACTACATGAGGGTTGATATAGTTCTCTTCTTCTTTCAACAACATTCGCACGGTTGAAGTGTCATCATAACGAAATCCACTCAAAAACACGTCTCCTTCTTCGTGTTGAACCTCTAGGAGAGTGGAACCATCTTCTCTTAGGGCTTGAATGCTATCTTCCCCGTAAATTGTCAGTACTGCCCCATTTTTTACCATTTTCAGCTTCTGGTGGAGAGTGAAACACAACTACAATAATAGATAAATATCTCACATAAAAAATTAAAAAGATCTCAGTTTCTTATTAAAGAGTGATTAAAAAAATAAGAAAAATTTGTAATCTCGATTTTTCATATAAATTGAGATTATATGTGTTTTTAATCTCAATTATTAAAAAAAATAAATTAATAAATTAATTTTTAATCTCAATTTTACTTATAAACGAGATTAAAAATATGTAAAACAAATTTTAATATGCCTCTCCCCTGATAGTCTGAGTATTCCCTCTCCCACACGATACTCATCTCAAGCTAGCCCTTCCCTCTCTCACACGATACTCACATCTCAAGCTAACCCTAGCGCTCTTTCCCTCTCTCGTCTTCTCCATAGTCAGTCTGCTCAATCCGCTGCTCACGCAACCGCCAATCACACCACTGCCGATTGCCGCTATTGCTCACGCCACCGCTGATTGCCGTTGCACATGTTACCACCGCCACTCGCCACCGCCTCTCACACCACCGTCCCACTGATTGCCACTGTCGCTCGCCACTCCAACCTTTGATTTCACAGTAACTCCACCAGTAATCGGTAAAGTCTCTTTCTCTTTCTCTTACTACCATAGCCGTATGGAGCTTAAATCAACCCTTTTAGCTTTAAATCGGAGACTTTGGATCAATTGAATCTTTTGACTTTTTACTCTGTAAAAATGGAAATCTAGTTTGCTCATCCCTTAGGTGTAATGTTGAAAGAGCCAACATTTCCTTAGATTGAATTTTTTTCTTCAAATTGGAAATTAATTTTTTCACTGAAATTATGATTTTACGGTATTAACTCATACTGGCTATTTGTTTGTCATTGTCCACTTGGGTTGGCCATTGCCTGTTTTTGTTCTACCCCATTTCTATTCGTTAAATTTGGCTAAGAAATTTTATAACATTGAAAGCTCTGGTTATTATTTGTCCTTATTCATTTTTTACAATTTCACTGAGTTTTTTTTTTTTTACATTGAAAGGTAGAGAAGTTTTTTTGTTGGTACAAGTCGTGGGCCTTCATAGCTGGGAAAGAATTATGATTACTACTGATACACCTTTTTGGGGAGTGGGATTCATGTTGAATAACAACATGCTATCTTCCTTGGCTTAAATTATGGGCTTATAGTGTGGTTGAGATTATGTGCTCGACCCTATTCAGACCAATTTCAGCAAGGCTTATGTAGTCTAAATCATATCAGTAAAAGGAGAAAGAATCAGTGGGTTTTCTAAGATTTGATTAATTAGTCGATACACCTTTTTCTAGCTGCTCGAAAAAAGATGCAACCTTTCATATTTAACCAAAAAGGTGAAGATAAAACCTTCTGATAGTATATTGACCAGTGGCTTGTCAATCAAAGAAGGGCGAAAGAATCAGTATGCTCTTAAAGAACCAATGTGCTCTTTCTAATTATTAACATTGACATGTCTTCCCCTTGCAGTGTTTTGGAGTGTTTCAGAATGTTTGTTGCTGTATGATTTTTGTTGTTGTTGAATGGGCTGCTACATGATTTGTTTTGCTACTACATGATTTTTGGAATCTTTTGGATTTTTTGTTTTCTCTCTATTATATGTTTTCTCTTTTATCTCTGAAAGCACCAAATGCCATAGCAATCGTCTTTCGTCCCAACAAGTATCACCATTTGCCATCAAAACTAGCAATCGTTGAATACGTAACATTAGAATGGCAATATGTAACATTTTTTTTCTCTCTATTATATGCATTATGTCATTAACTTTTACAATTTATTAAGAGTTTTACCCTTTAGCCTGACTTGCTTTTTATTGGGCACATCTAAGGGATGCGTTGCATTATTTACTATTGTGAAGGTGCTTGAATAATCCCCCTTTGCTATAGGGAGAGGAGGTAAATAGATTGCATAACTACTACAGGTCATCAAATATATACTAAAGAGAATTTTTTTATGCGTTAACAGATTACAGGTGAGTTTGTTAACGTACAAAATGCTTTATATAATGTGACTTGTAGACTTCAAGATGACTTCTTTCCCAGTAGAATGCCAAATAGTACTGGGACTAAGAGCAGTTCCTCCGTGATTGCTGAGATTGGTTCGTATGCAAGATCAAGGGATCCCTCCTTTGTTGGATTGAATACATATGTTGGTGCTTCTCGTGATCTCAATAGGCATGGTATAATGCAGAGTATGGATCATCTTGGATTATCCCACATGTATGATCATCCCCCGTCGCCAAGGTTATAGGCATCACAGGTAAAAGTTTGCTTCTTTTTTTTTTGTTACTCTTCCATATGCTCTTCATCCTCATTATTCGGGTCCTCAAGAGGTACATAATTTGCTGTGGTTTGATTCATTGGCAAACAGTATCAGGAGTGAACATAAGGAGCATAGTGGATGCTGGTAAAGGACTGACTTCTGTTAAAGGTGGCCTAGAACTTGGCAGGTTTGTATCACAAACAACTTTGTATAGACCCTATGATAGGGACAGTATTTAGCCATTTTAAATTGAACGGTAGCGACAGTATTTAGCAAGTTTCCAAATACCAAGATCGCGATGGCACCAACAGTGGAAAAAAATCTCAATGAACAACAAAACAATTAACAACTAAAATTTTGCATCGATCTCTGAAGTTATTTGAGAACCCCTACTTTTTTTGGGTAATTAATTTGTATATAAAATAGAAGAAAAATGCATGATTACACGAATACAAGGGGCATACCCCAGGTCTTACAAACCGTTAGCCCATAACCCAAACACTAAAAGACAACAAATTTTTGGAATTGCTAAAAGACAACATACCGCATGCCAAAAGACCATTTTTTTTCTTTTTCTTACTACTAGACATCTTAGACTGCTTATTCCCTACCTTCTGTTTAGAGGGAGAGGGAGGATCTTCATGCTCACCATCAATCGGGGTATATAAATTCAAAGCAGACACTGCATCCCCATCATCCTTTCCTTGCGGCTCTTGAGAAACAGCCCCATCAGTTACAACGTGCTCCCCTACTTCCATGTTGGTGTTAGTCTGCACCACTTGATCCTTATCCTCACTATTTTTCTCATCCAACAGTGCTCGGAAGGAGTTTGACAATGTTAAATCTGTTAGCCCAAGAACTTCTTAATTTAATTTTGATGATTTTCATAATTCATTTTCTAAGAATAAATGTCTCTAAATGGATAATATTTCATATTTCCAAAAATAAAAATGTTAACACATTTTGAACAATTAAAGTTAACACCTTAGCCAAAAAAAAATGACCTTTATCTCAAAAAGTTCAAACACTTAAGAATTCTTTAAATAAAAATTTTTTTGTGTTGATCTTAATTGAAATTTAAGTCAAACACTCTTAAGGCAAAATATACTTGAAGCCTATCAAATGTGTCAATACCAATTGATCAAATGCTTTGACACCCTAATTATGTTTCAAGTTGATCTTCAGGTACCAAAATGTTAGTGTCAACACAAACTAGCTTTGTGTCAACACAAAAAGCGCCGAAGTACTTAGGACTCATTTTGAGTCGACACAAATCAAATTGTATCGACACAAAAGTGATCCTCACTCCTAATTTTCGAAAGTTTGGGTCGACACAAATCGAAACTGTGTCGACACAAAACAACCGAGACATCCTGCAGAATTTTAGTGTCGACCCCACGACAAATCGTGTCGACCCAAATGTCCCGAAGCCTGCCTGCAGAATTTTGGTGTCGACCCCAAGA